>JAUZNK010050942.1:0-15945 GCA_035046665.1 Euphysa ruthae
TATATATATTATTTTTGTACATCTTTTTTGATTTCACGTTATTCTTTCCTTTAAACCATTAGTAATAATATAACCCTGTCTGTGTAACAGATTTATTTGCTGAAAATAATTTTTGATTTTGTTATATTTTTTTAAAACTTTTAATATCATAAAAACCAGTATCGATACTTTTAAACAATAGCTTCATTGTTTTTTCACTAATCACAAAATTTCAAGTAAAAATTAATTACTAACAAAAATAATAATATAAATATGTTTCATATAAATTTAATGGAAAGTTAACCCTTGATTGGTATTTTTTTTTCCTGATAGATAATCACAAAATAATGTACCAGTTTTGTAGTTAGGGGTAAACTAAATTTTTTTTGGCTTCTAAAAGATCTAAAAAATACTGTCTACTTCTAGATTTGGTCTCAATTGCTTCCAAGCATACCTTGTAGTTGTGTATTTTGTAAATTACAAGAATTTATCATCTCAAGGAATCAGTAATAACGTGAATAAAAAGTATACAAAAAAAAATTTTGAATTTTTGTTAAAATTCATTGGTATATATATAGTACATTAAAATTTTATGTACAGTAGATAAGTATATTTTCCAAAGTTAACCCAATAAAAAATATAATGTAGTTTCTCATAATAATTTAGAATAAATTATAAAAAATTAGAATAGTTGTTTAAAACTTATCATTAGGTTTATTCGGAGGGAATCACTCATATAGCAAGAGCTGACCAAAAATGATTGACAGATTTTATTAGTAAATGTTTAGTTAATTAAAAACAATCCATAAAAAGGACAAAAAAACAAACAGCAACAACAACAACAACAAAAGACATTAGTTTTAACTAATTTATTAAATTAATTTTATACATGCTTATGAACAATTCTTTTAAATTAATTTCTATTTACATCAAAAATGTTTTTGTAATTAAGAGATTTTTGTATGTTTTGATTTAAAAATGTTATGGATTGATAGTTTTTTTCTGTTCAGTGACGCACTGATATTTTATTGCGTTTTTACCATTTTTTGTAATTTTAAATTTTGGCAGGACTTGTTTATTTGCTTTACTACCATGAGTATTTTAGGTGTGGGTATCTTTACTATAAAAGAAGAAGTCTTTCATTGAGTTTGGTAGACGAAATGACAAAGAATCAAATAGTAACAATATATTTGAAATGCGTACAAGATCGGTGAATTTTTGAGCTATGAAAATCCAAAGAAACGTCAGAACGAATTGGCATGAAGTTTATAATTCTTAAGGCAGTTAGGTACAATAATAACCATTCAGCTTTGTTTTCGATAAAATGTGGAATACCACAGGGTTTCATACTTGGCCCATTATTGTTCCTTATATTCTTCAGCGATATATCAGGTGTATTGAAATATTCAAACATTCTATTATATGCCAATGACACCGTTACATCCTTATCAGACAAAAGTCTCAAAACTATCGAGAGTAAGCTAAACGAAGAACTAGGTCTGTTATTTAGATTCTTTAATGAAAGCTTTTTAATTGTTAGTTTATGCAAAGGTAAAATGGAAAGTATATATGTTGTTTGGCACACCAAAAAACTTTGTAACTATTTCAAAAGATTTTGACAAAAAACACAAGAAAGCCACAACTTGTCTTCTATCACTGGAGAAAACTAAACCATATCTTCATAATGCAGTGAAAGTCAAAGTTTACAATGCAATGGTGCTCCCCTTGTTAACATACAGTTCAACAATCAACCTAAAATATGCTAAAATGCAAAAAGAAAAATTCAAGTCACTTGAAAGCTGAGCAAATTCAATAATCGGTACACCTCAAAAAGTCAAACCATGCATGCATTGGTGTCAAAAAGTGTACAATGAACATGACATATAATAATTTCTATCAATATTTTACCATTAACACACATTCAAAGTCTACACGTAATCAAAACTCTCTTATAAAGTTGCCTAAAGTAAAACTTTAAGTTGCACGTAAAGGCTATTATTATATTGGTGCTAAAATTTTTAATGATTTGCCATTAGCTATTAGAAAAACTGAAAATTTTAACGAATTTTTAACACTTGAACAATTATACTTTTTAAAAGATGTATATATATATAATACTATTTATTTTACTAACAAACTTACCAAATATATACTATATTTTATACTAGTATATTATTTTCCATTTCATTTTATTTATTTTTAACTTTAATCGAGAAGGGCTCACATTTATAACAGTTAATTTTTAACTGAAATGACATTGTCAATCAAAACTTGGAGATATTTTATACTAGTTGAAGGATATAATTTTTTTTTATTTAACTTAATCTTCAAAGATGCGGAATCTACTAGTTTACTAGGTTTACGAAAAATCATGAGTTCGGTTTTGCTGATATTAAGATAAATACGGTTGGCGTTAAGCCAGTTAGTAATACCGTTAACATCATAATTTATCTTTTTACACAAGATTTTAATTGATTTATTAATGTACATGTGGTTTGTGTCATTAGTAAAGTGATGCACGAAAGCAATATTTAATGGAAAGGTTTAAATCATTAATATGTATTAAAAACAAAAGGGGACCTAGGATTGAGCCTTGGGGCACCCCAACTTTAGTAAGGTCATTTGAAGACTTAAAATTGTTTATTGATACAAATTGTTTACGGTTATGCAAGTAAGATGAAAACCAATTTTTGAGCTAGTTAGCCTTGGGAACCCCAACTTCAAGTTAACTGAAGACTTAAAACCTTTAGTTGATACAAATTGTTTACGGTTATATAAATAAGAGGAAAACCAATTTTTGGAATATCACGTGCACCATAGTGCTTCAGTTTTACAAGTAGAGGTGAGCAGGAAATATTTTAATACCAAAGTGAAAATAAATCACTCAAAAATTTGAATTATATATAGCATAAGTTTCACAAAAGGTAATTCAACATTGAAGAGTTCTAATTTAATCTTAATCAAATTTAACCATGTTTTATTACAGGCTACAGTTGGAAAATGCAATACAAAGAAGCCTGGAATGTTTGATTTTGTTGGACAAGCAAAATGGACAGCATGGAATGACCTTGGTTCGATTTCAAAGGTATATTTCATCTAAAAATATAATTATGATTTACCAAAAATATATGTATAAAAAAAGTTTCTATGAAAAATCATATCATTCGAGAATATAAATTAATAAATATAAGCTTGATCAATTATATTATATTTTGATCTTGGTGAGAAGTAGTGACATTTTTAATTTTAGCATTATGTTTCATTCTTTTTATGATATCTCTTTCCTCTATGATTATGTGTCTGCGTACAGTTTCTATTACAGAATGTTTGGCATCTTGGTGATTCCAGTGTACAAGTAATGGAGTAACTGATTGGTCAGTCTTTGTGTATGAGGGGAACCGCAAACATGGTTGTTGATAGATCTTTCATTGCTTCGGTCAACTTGTCTGCTATGCTTATGCTTTCTGTAGGTAATATCCTTCCATTAGAGTAAAGGATACCATCTTTTTCTATGGAGATCTTAGAAAATTTTATCCTTTGTACGAAGTGTTTAATCTCTATGGTAGTCTTTTTGAAGAAATAGTTGTTAGCTTCTTTTATAGTTTCTTCTGATAGTGTGAGATCCTTTATCTTCATTGTTTCTTCACGATTTTTTTTGACATATTTCCTGTCTTTCGTTTTCTATAAAGACAGAATTTGGTCCTCTGACAACTCCCTGACTACCATCTATATTCTTGAATGTTGTGCGATCTGATTCGAGAGAGTTGTGTTAATTTACTGACTTCTGACAGTTTCTTGGATAAAATTATTCTGGAATCGCTATATGAAAAGTGGTCTTTTCCATATTTCTAGAATATTGTCTATGTGTTTTACAATTGAGAGTGCAGGATCTTCCAGTTAATTATTTTTCAGTAGATCTGGCATCAGTCTTTTTGGTGTAGATCTTGGTTGCAACTTTTCAAAGCTCTTTTGAAACATAAAGATATCGATTGGTGAATCATATCCTCTGAACTTTGGTAAGATGATGATAAGATGAGATTCCTTGGACTGAGATTCTTTATCTATCTCTCTTAATTCTACTTCCTTCTTTAGGTTTATGCAGTGTATCTTCTTCTTACCTCACAACTTCTTGTATAAGCTTTTGAAAACTTCAATCATTGCTTCTGTTGTTATATCTGCACTTGTGCCAGTGTTTAGCAGTTCATGAAACTTCTTTGATAGGTTATTTTGATTAGAGATAACGATTATTAGAATGAATTCTCAGAACCTTTTTGTTCATAAGCATTGAGAAGTCGTCATTTATTTCTTCATTAATATCATATACCAAATGATTTTTCATAGGCTTCTACTCCTAGTAGCTGTTCCAGTTTTGTATGGCTTGACCTTTACTGTGTTCGGGAATGTTCAACTCTTAATATGTTGGTCTTTATATCTTCAATCTTCATGTCATCTTTTTCGAGATAATCATGAACATCTTCCTGCAATATAGATTGTTCAAGGATGAATTGGTTTATTTGAACTTGTTTAGCTATTGTTACAATGTTGTTTTTTGATGGTGAGGGTATATCTTCTATGTGTTCTATCTGATTATTGTCCTTTTGCTCTAGTGAAACTTTTTTATTCTGTTCCTCTATGTCTCTTATTCTTATCGTCTAACTTTTCTTTCTTTGAATTTGGATAACTATTTTCTAATCTAACTTTCATAGTTGCTTCCTGGCGATTTTGACTCTTCTTTATGACAAGCCCCGTGGAATTCAAGATTTTCTAGTCGATAGGATACATTCTTTTAGAACATTTCATGAAATATGATCAGGTGATTTAGAAATAAATTGGTTTTATTGTTTTGATAAATTGAGTTTAATGTAAATATTTCAACGAATTATTTCGTATAAAAACAATGACAACAAAACGAACAGGTGAAAAACTTGCAAGTGTGCCGATAAAGTCTGTTGGTCAGTGTGGCAGAAAATGTGTGTAAACTGCAGCGTGCAAATAGTGCAACAATGTGTGAATAATGTGAAGCAGGTTATTTAAGTCTCTAACAATAATATTGCGTAAATAACTCTGGCGTAATAGTGTTCTTCATAAGCGAAAAATATCTCTAGTATAATGTTAAGTAAAATTGTAAGCCATAGAGTGTATATAACTCTGGTGTAATTATTATTTTTTGTAAGTGTAAAATATCTCTAGTGTAAAGTTAACTCAAACTAGTAAGCCATAGTTTTTATATAATTAGTTATAAAATTAAATTCAAATGTAAAAGTCATTGTGTGTAAAATTCATTTATCTTGAAAAAGTCAAACATTGTTATTAGTTTTTAACTTCTTCCTTCATATAGAACACATAATCCCTAATAACTCTGGGATTTAAAATTTAGTGTAAGTATTTATCACAAAGCATATATAATTAAAATATTAATTGTCTTTAAACATTAGGCTTAGTTAAACATATATAAATAATTAACTTCATGTATTGTTATTGTATTAATTTGGTATATTAATATAACAGCAGCATATAAAAGGGTAATTAAAATACCATGACAATTATTTAAAAAGTGAAAGATATCTCAAAACTTTAATTCTTGTTTACTAGCATCAACACACACCAGTGGATGTCCTGTTACTGTACCAGTAACCTTCCTTGTGGTCGTCAAACTGCTGGCAAATTACTTTTTTACTGTGCAGTCAATCTTCCACCTCTGCATCTAACTCCTCTTCTTTTAGCCCAGGTGATATCACTTTCACCTCTTTTACAAGCTTTAGGAAGTGCATGGTCATCTTCACCTGATGGATTTTCTAACTCTTTTTACTCATTTTGCCGTTTGTTGATTTGGAATCAGCAATTAAAGATTGCAAGATATTTTAAAAAATTGCTATCTCAAAAGCTATATATACATTATTTTAACAACAACCAAAATTTTCTGTTTTTTGTGTATTTATTTTTTTATTTGTTTATTTATTTACCATTGAAGTAGCATGCTTGGGTGTGCAGTAATATTGATTTGTTTACATCACCCACTGAGCATGCAACAAGATTTAAAAGACAATTTCTATCATCCACAAACCGAGCGGGTTACAGGGTGTGATAGAGTTAACCTAGAATTTGACCTTTAACAACAATTTTTTAAAAAAAAGTTTTAATGCAACAACAACAAAAAAATTTAATTAAGAAGATGTATGCAGTAACATATCTAAAATATACGAGGTAGAGACTGGAAGTTGGTTTTTTGGATGAAAATATTAAAAGTGATATTTGCTTTTCTTAGGAGGAAGCTGAGCATCAATACATTTCATATGTTGATTCTTTGGCAGGTATTTTCTTTAGCTTTAGGTTTAGTTGTAATTCTTTTAAACTAGTATATATAAGTTAAATTATTAAAGAAAATATTACATATTAATATTTAAATTTTAAGCTTTTTAAAATTCTTTTTAAATTCTTTGTCAGACGGGTCAGCATAATACAGAATATTTAAAAACAATTTAACAAAAAAACAAAAATGCAATACTGTTTCTTATTAAATTTAGTTTTTGAAATTATAAATGAAAATTTTCTGGGTATTTAAATTTTGTTTCAATATTGCTGCACATGCTTTTTCAAATAAATTTATATGTGTAATTTCTCCTTAGAAATTTGGTAAGTTTTGTTTTTTTTGACACTGTTTTGTATATTGTGTTTTGCCTAACGCATTTTACCTTATTTGTTTCTACAAGTGTCCCTGCGTGAACGTCTGACTTTTTTGAATGATAATTCTAATTTTTTAGTTGTAAAATTCTTCACAGTATTAAGTTTAGAATGATAGTTACATTTTCTTTGTACATATATTATGGCATTGTGAATCTTTAAAGTTCTTTTTGTGGTTTTTTTAACACTTCAACAAAACATAAGGTTAAAATTTTCATTTAAATATCGTACATATGAACTATATTTCAGGTAGAAAATATGAATATATTTCAAACTCCACAGGTTGAGATTAATTAATTATAAATGTAATTAATTAATCCCAATTACCTTAATTATTTCCTCAACAATTTTTTTATAAACTTTTTATGTAGCAACTTATTTTGAAATTCTATGGCTTGAAGGTGCCAAGAACTTTTTCCAACTTTTCCATGATGTCAGGAAGTAATATGATATTTAGTGATATTTAGACCCACATTGCCACCTACCTAGATTTCATTTTTTCAGAACTTGGAGCCAAAAATTTGTCAAAAAATGACGTTTTATAAATTTTTTTTTTTTTTTTTTATTATCTTTTTAGGTCCTGCTAATGCTACCCCTGACCCCCCTCCAGAAACTGAATCAAAAAGTAACATCATTGAAGGATTGGATATAACGAAAGAGAATAATATTTGTACAATTAAGTTTAATCGCCCAAAGAAAAGAAATGCAATTACAGCACAGGTAAAAACATAGCTACTGGAGGAATCTATTGAAAGGGGTACTAACTTCTGTGCATCAAAAAGAGTAAAGTAAATTAAAAAAGTAAAGATTTTTACAATTAGTCTAGTTATCTTAATGAAGATATCTGGATTTAATGAAAAAATAAAAATATAGATTCTCTGCTATTACTTAATTTTTGAGATATGTTTATTTATTCATTCTTAAAAACTCCATTGAAGTGCATTCAATTGACTTTTTATTAGATTTCATTTAAGATTGATATTTTTTTTTTAATTTAAGAAATCACAAATTTAGCTGGCCTAGGTCTTATGAATTTATTTATGTTCTTTTTTTCTGTCTGCCAATGTATCTCTAGAATCGAAAAATTTTCTAAGATGTTAGATAAAGAGAAGAGAAGAACGAGGCTTTACTTTTACCAAGAAAAAAAAATTAGTAACTATCTCGACAAAATAAAAACTAAGTTTTCTAAAAGTCTGTTCATTTTTTCTAATTTTAAATCATACAAGTTAAAGGACGACAGGGGGTATTATTTGACCCTTGTATTTTCAGTTGTGTTCTTCAAGCTCCTAAACAAATCTAATTCAATCGAAAAACTACTATCTTTGCTTTTTCTCAAGGATTTATGTTCTGATTTTGCAGAAATTTTGTATGTTGTTATAACAGATTATATGTAATAGTTTATTGAAAATTTCATCTGTCAGACATTTTTTAGCCCCTGGTGAAATTGTCATATTTTTTAAAAATCTATTACTGTTCCTCAGTTTGTTTGTTTGCTTATTTGCTTATCAAAAATTGTTTTTCTTGAAATTATTTCATTAATTATATCATTAGGTCATTAGGTGAGAAAAAATTTTGTTTTCTGGTCCTAAGCTTGAATATGGTCTAATTGTGCATTACTCTTTTTTTTTTAAACTTATATAGCTTAAGAACTAATATGAGCCATGTTGTAATGTTTAGAAATTGTTTCTGTGATTGTGTTTCCAAAAGATGTTAATATTGGTCCAAATATGAAAAGAATTTTGAGCTGTTTCTAAAGATTTCTATTATGTTATTATTCAGCATTTAAAATATTTAGCTAATTTTATTGACCTGAGTTGTAAAACAGGTCAAATTTGGTCTACAAATGATGTTTTGTGTTTTTTCTCAAAGGGTTTGATCCATTTATATCAAGAATCATATTTAAAATTTAAAAAAAATGCTCTCTTTATTTTTCTCAAGAGACCTTGCTCTGATTCTGTCAAAATGTTATTTCAAACTTTATATCATTATGTCTAAATATCTTTTTTCTCAACAGCATTAAGCTTTTATACAGGTCAAACCTATTATAGAAAAAGACGTCTTTCTTTTATAATCTTTAGTTTATCTTTAGTTTATTCTTTTAGTTAGCAATCATTTTACCTATTTGGTAATTATCAAATAAGAAAATGAGGAAGAATAATTACGATTTTGTAGAGGTTACTGCAGCAGAGGGACCAACTCTGCATATTAAGACAAAATGGATAGTGGAGGCTATTTGGAAGATGAAAATTGTTAAGGCAGCAGGAGTATCAGGTGTTGCTGCAGAAATGGTAAGAGCATCGGGAGACACTGGAGTTAAGCTTCTTACAAGCCTAGCTAATCAGATTTTAAAGGATGGGGTTATCCCAAAAAAAATGGCATTCAAGTACTATATATATCTAATTGTTTTAATGCCAAGTGTGATGTTCTGGAAAGAACTATTGAGGAAAAAGAGGAATTTATTGACCAATAATCTACTTAAAAAAATAATTTATAAAATACACTTTTTATTTTGTTCCAGGGGGTAGCACTACAGATGCAATGTTTTTGAAACTATTTAGGAAATGAAAAAAAAAAACTTTTTTTGATCTTTGTAGATTTGGAGTGTGATTGAGGTAGTTTGGTGGGTAATTAGGAAATTAGGTTTGGATGAGTGGCTAGTTAAGATGGTTTAGTGTATATACACCAATATTAGAAGATCTATAGGATTTAATAATTTATTAAGTGAAGAATTTGGTGTTGGTGTACATCAATGAGGACTCAGTGTTAATACTTTGTTCCTTATTTCAGTTTGAGTCGTTGTCAAACAGGGTGTTTATGGAAGTTATTGTATGCAGGTGATATGGTTCTTATAGCAGAGTCTATGGAAGAATTAGTTGAAAAGTTTGAGAAGTTTAAGAAAGGTCTAGAAGAAAGGTCTAGAAGAAAAAGGGCTAACAGTGAATGCAGCGAAAACTAAAGTTATTATTAGCTTCAATGATGACAAGAGTGACCTTGAAGCTGGAAAGTGGCCTTGAATAGTTTGTAGGAAAAGAGCTGATCCATTTCTTGCCAGACTTGGGTAGGAAATATTGTGGTATTGTAGGAAGGTTATAGCTAGCATTCAGTTTGTATATAAATATAAGTATTTCCAGCTTTGCAATGTACATCATTGGCTCTTTAGAAATAGTTGGTAATTTCTCTTACTATGGTTACATGTAAGTGAGTTATGGGTGTATCAAAAAATGTGTAATAGGGTAAGTTCTATATGAAAACAATATAGAGTTACTTTATTAGTTAACTAGAAGTTTTGTCAATTCAGGTTTGGGGCAGACTGTAATTAACTTGTGTTAGAAGCGTTAAGTTTTATGAAAGTGAGACATCAGGATGGTTAGGTGCATGTGTAACAACAGCATAAGAGACAGAAAAAGTCCAGATGAGCTAAGAAGCAGGCTAGGTATTCTCGAGAATGGAAGATATTATTTAGACCAAAAGGTTGAGTTGGCTAAGCCAAAGATAATTGGATGATAATTGGGTAAGAAAGTGTAGAGACTTGTTAGTTCTGAGAGCAAAGCCCAGAATTAGAGATCAGGTTGATATATCTTATCCAATCCATGCTAGCATTGAAAACAAGAAACCGAAAATGATGATGTAGATCGTCAATCATACTTTATAGTATATATAATTATTAGGTTTAGAAATGCAATATTATGGTTTTTATGTATGTTTATTCATATTATTTTCATGCTGTGTGAGCTTAAATATTTAAATATTTAATAATAAATATTACTTTTATATACCTAAATATTAACTGTATAAAGAATAAATACAATCCACTGTTTGTTTAGACATGAAAGTGGTATTCTTTAAATTGTTTGATATTACAACATTAAAAAGCAGGGAGGAAAAAAAAACTAAAAGAGCAAGTAAGCGTTGGTAAATTGAAACGCATGCCGATGCTTGCAATTTCCCAAAAAGATTCAACCATTGCTGACTTCGAATACAGCAGAAAATATTTTATAGAAAAACAATTATACCAGTTATAATTTTCTGCGGTAATCTTGAACTAACCACGGCACCTAAATGAAAAGGTTACAAAGTTTCACAACAATGCTGTTCAAGTTATCAAATGAAACAACGAGACTCACGTTGTTAAGACAATATCTCCATTGACGTTTTACTTTCCTCTCTTCTAAATAAACAAAATTTAAGTGGAAAGACGCGTTCAAATTTTACTGTAGTTAACTTACTCTTTTTTTGTCTTATTGCAAAGCTCTTGGACTTTCTGCAAAGCTCTCTGCGCCATTTTCATGAGATTGAGCAAATTGTCAGCAGTTTTATTCTTTTATATTGTTCGCGTCATTTCTCCATCCAGCTCATAATATTCTCAAGAAAAAATGCAAAAAAAAACTTTAAAAAAAGTATATCTGTAAATTTAACCCAGCATTAACTTATTTAAGCCATTAGCAAGTAAGCAAACAAGTTTCTTTTTATCATTAAGTACATAAAAATAAAAGAAAACAGATTATAAATAAAATAAACACTTAAAAAAGCCAAAAATTAATCACGGGAAGAAAGGATTTCCAATAAATTAAACAAGAAAAATTGCTATATACTTGCCTGAAAAATAGTGTATATTTCTATTTTATATCATTTTAACACTTCTTGCTTATTATTTTATGATTCTATTCAGCTGCCAATTGTTGTTTAATAAAAGCTTTTTAAATCTAGGCTTCCCTCAAAAAGGTTTTTTGTCTGTAGATGTATCTTGAAATATCAAAAACGTTAAATGATGCTGCAAATGATTCGTCTATTCAAGTTGTCATGCTTACAGGAGAAGGAGAGTATTACTGCAGTGGTAATGACTTGTCCAATTTTACACAAATCCCTGCAGAAGGTCCAAAAAAACTAGCAGCTGATTCTAGACTTTTATTGAAGTAGGTTCATTCTTTGTATTAAGGCTGTGTTTTGCTTGTTAAATATTTTTCCTCCTGGCAGGTTTCAGATTTTCATGTACTTTCTGATTTAAGTCTTTGTTTAAGAGATTATTATTTTCTATTTTGCATCTGCTAAATTTTTTCATAACCACCCTTTCCTGCTGGTGAATACAAAATTCAAAGAATATTCTTATATGATAATGCATAATTAGTAATATTTTCCAGATGAAAAAAATTAAGTTAAATAAATTCTTAAGAAATATTACATCATGTTTAAATTCTTGATTTTTGTGACATACCCTTTGAAAAATTTCATTTGTTCAAGAGTTTTGAGCATAGAGTCTTAGATTTTCATTATCATGTACTTTTTCTAAGCAGCAGACGTATTTGATTAATTCTGGCCATACATCATCAGAGTCTTCCATGTTTACGGTGCTTAAAGTACCTAATACTTATTATTACTTAAGCATTAATACTCGTTACTTAAGTACCAAATAAGAATTCTTGCAAATCATTATGAATTCCTTAATAAAAATGGTTGTTTCATAGAAGAGCTTTTATTTGTCATCAAAAACAAGCATGCAGCCAATATTTTAAATAAATCTATTGAGTATGCGTTATTGAGTGAATTTTTTTTTTTACTACATCTGTTTAATCCTGAGGGGATAATTTGCTCAGCCAGTTGAGGTATATCACTTTTTCTTTCAGTAAACCTTTTTTTATAATAAATTAGCCACGTAATAAAAGTAAAAACAAAATTTTGTTTAGAATTTTTTTTGCAGTTACAAATTTTCACCATAAACCTTTTCCAGTTATATTCACGTTATCAGAATTTTTTTTTTTTTTATTTCAGTTTCACTATGGTAAAAGATGAATTTAAAAAGTTGGATTTTCTTCAAACATTTATGTCTGTAGTTAAAATTTTAGACCATTATAGAAAAAAGAACATCATAAAATAAATTTAGAAAAACTACGTAATTAATAACAAAATTGTCATTTTTTATTTTATATTTCCAACATAATCAGCATTTTCTATTTAATAAAACAGTGTTTACCAGCTAAATTACGGATATAAATTTGTAACTTTTTGTTACAAGTATGCACAATTTTTTTCTACTTCCCATTCTTATTTTGTTCTTCAAGAAATTTTGTAACTTAAAAAATTTTTGGCAAAATCAATTTTAGTGGAACAACGTTTTCCCCAATTGTTTTGCTAGGTGCGATGAATGTGCTGCTTGTGCTTATACCACTTGGTTATTTTTTTTACATATTTACATTATTTATACCATTCATTATTAAAGATACTTTTTGTCACTCATTCTTATTGTCAGTTAGCAACCATTGCATAAAATATTATGTCATGGCAAAATGCTTGCCGAGTTTTTCATAATGAGGTTTTTTTATATTAGGAAAAATGTATGTTGTCATAAAACAGTAGTTTTATTTTTTTAATTAATTTATTTATAGAGAATTTGTTGAGAGCTTTATAAACTTCCCTAAACTGTTAGTTTGTGCTATCAATGGTCCAGCAATTGGTATTCCAGTGACAATTCTAGCATTAGCTGATTTTGTATATGCAGCTGAGAACGCCACTTTTCATACACCCTTTATCACGCTAGGACAATCTCCGGAAGGCTGTTCTTCATATACTTTCCCCAAAATCATGGGATATGCAAGGGTGAGTTGGTATTCATCTAAAGTTATTAAATTGAATATGCAAGGGTTAATTCATGTACCAATTAAATTTAAGAAAATTCTTTTTAAAGAATCCCATATAATTTTTGAAAAATTAAAACATTGAATATATCTTTAAGTAATTTAGAAAATGTGATCATGGAAAGTGAATTTTGCTTATTTTGATTGTGAGTCATACTCAAATTCTCTTATAGGTGTTTTAAATTCGCTTGAAATATCTTGGTTACTAAAACAAAGGTTCCTTTGTCATAAAATTGCTGTCTTTTTCGGAAGCCCTTTCGCCTAAAACAATCTTACTAACTAACCACTTTGGAATTTTTTCAAAAAATTATTTACCAGGGTTTGGAAGTTGCTTAGCATAAACTTTTTTTTCGAAAAAAAAGTATTGATTTTCTTATTATGCAGGTCCTAATTAATTGATCGGCTAAAACTGCTTTAGGTGCAAAGGCCTAAAATAATTAATTATATAATTGTAAAAAATATTTATCCTAAATAAGAGAAACATTGGCACATTTCCAATATAATTATAGTCTAAAATAATGATTATTTAAAGTTTTCAAGCCAAAAACCGGTTTACAGGTCTTGTTTACAACTTTATTATTTTTTTTTTATTTTTGTAATGCTGTATGGAATTGGTGCTTGAAATCGGTTTTATTTGTTGTATTAATTGATGAGCAGAGATTTTATCAAGATGCATTTGGATTTAATTGATCCATACTAACGCAATCCAAAATAAATATGGAATACCAATCTATTAAAACATACATTTTTCTATTTCTGAAGCACATATCTTAAAGACAGAATTAAAATAACAAATAAAGTAAGGTTTTCTCATCTGCCTTGGCGACTGTTAACTATCATATCAATCTTTGATTTTGTTCCTGGTATGTACGATACAGTCCCTTTATAGATCTTTTGAAGGAGATCAGTAAAGAAAAACCTTTTATTTCGCTATATCGCTAAATAAGAAAAGTTTTATGCAATATGCTCATACGTAGCAGTTTATTTATAACATTAAAGTAAAAATTATGCTTTAATTAAATTTTAATTATATTTTTATCAATAAAAGAAGCATCACCTGTCAATTGACATTTGCGAAAACCAAACTGTTTTTAAAAATTTTGTGATTGTTTGATCACACTGCAGGTGACTAAAAAATATTTTTGAAAAAATCCGTCTTAAAATTTATTCTAGTGCAAGTTTATTTGGGGTATTTCTTCTTTTTTTAAAACTTAATTGTATCTCTTTAGTAGGTTATTTATGTAGTTTCCAAATTATTTGGTAAATATACGTAAGGCTGGCATGAGATTTTTACTAGTTTGATAGCTTGATGTTCTAGGCTTTCTCTTTCATTCTCAGAAAATTTATTTCTTTTAAAAGAATTTATGGCTTCCAGAATCTCTGATCCACAGATATAGTCAGTTTATATTTAATTTATTTATGTTAAATTTCGGAACCATGTCCAACTCTCTGTTATTTAATATTTTTCAGTATTTCTCCATACAGTAGCTTTTGCCTTATCGGAGATGCTGTGGCATTTGATGTTAATATTTAGACAACAGCCATCTGAATGTCGTATTTTTTTTTCCAATATGAACGATAATTTCATTGCACTTTATACATTTTGCTATCTTTCGTTACTGACAGGCAAATGATATGCTCTTGGGTGGCCGAAAACTAACTGCATATGAAGCATTAGATAGGGGATTGATAACTGAGGTTATACCACCATCAGAATTCCAACAAACTGTACAAGAAAAGATTAAATATTTATCTAATTTACCACCAATGGTAAGTAAAATATTTTAGATACGTGATGTTTTATTTGTAAAAGGACTTTTTTTGCTCTATACTGTTTGCAGTTTTGGAAAGCAGCAATTTTTTTATAAAATAGTTCTTAATTATAATTTAAAAAAAAATAGTTCTTAATTATTTTAGAAAAAATTATGATTCAAGCGGTATGTGAAATTGCTGCAAAAATAAAAGTTAATTTCAATTAAGTTAGTTATTAAATTCACCTGATTTCTTAACTGATTTTCTTTTTTACAAAGAAATTTTAATTTTCGATCTAAGATACTTAAACTACTTTTGGGTTTTAAATCTTAATATGTCAAGAAATTATTGTTGTTGTTGTTGTTGTTGGTATGGCTCAAAAGTGAACATATCATTTTACCCAATTTTATACAGAAGATTTGTATGGCTCATTTGAAGCACAATGCTTATTATATGATTAAAAAAACCTTGGTAAGCTGCTATAATTCTGGGGGTTTGAGTCAGAGAGCCCAAAAACTACCCAGATATTTGACAATGATTTTACCCCATTTTCTACGCGCACATTTTTAAACATGCTATACAGAATTAATTGAATATTTCATAGCTAAAAGAGCTTCCCAAAATTTTCGTGACCTACATTAGGTCAGTTGCGGATTCATTAGTAATTTACTATAAATAAAAATCGTTTACACTTAAAATTCTGAGTCTTTGCGGATTGGGCATGAATCCGATACAATATGAATCCGCAAACGAATCTGAAACAATCTTTTGCGGATTCAAAAGTATCGGTTTCGTTTCTCAATGTATAATGTTGAAAACAGGAATCTGCAACAGTTTCCATACATCAAATGTGTTTGCAGTACATCTTGTATTTTTTTAACAGATATCATATATGGATATATTA
>JAUZNK010050953.1:0-32666 GCA_035046665.1 Euphysa ruthae
GTAAGTAAGTAAGTAAGTAAGTAAGTAAGTAAGTAAGTAAGTAAGTAAGTAAGTAAGTAAGTAAGTAAATAAGTAAGCCCTAGTTTTGATAAGATTTGTCATTAACAGCATTTATTTGCCTTCTCATCCCAATTTGCTCTCTGAGTTTTTTAAAAGAACCACTAAAAAATAAAAGGTGTAATAATTATATCAAATGAATGGAATAAAAACAAAAACTGATCTATAAGGATATACACTCATAACTAACAGCTCTAAGTATTAAAATGTGTGTTTCCAGATCAATTCATGGCTATTTATAGTACAAAACTTGTGCTAGTGGTAGACTCACTTTAAAGATAACGACCTGGCTCCTGGCTTGTTTTACCTCAACATACTCATCAAGATTGTGAATTAATTTTTTTATAAGTATCCAAAATCTAGAGTATTTTCCACCTAGAAGTTTGACGTCAATGCCCTGAAGTTTCGAAATGATACCGTCCAAAACAAGTTATAGCAGGATGAAGAAAGGATTTCAGTAATACCCAGAAATTAGAAAATACATATGAAAAAAATATTCAAGTAACGACTTTTTTTTTTATGTTATAAAACTTGTTATAAAACTACGAACTCTTAAATTGCTGTCTTTCGTTTGATAAAAGTTGTTGCTAGGTGATGCAACCATTTTTATACATCTCGTATTTTGGCGGACTAGACTAATGAGCCATAGCTTTCTTTTTGATGCAAAAAAAAAAAAAAATGAAAGCGAGGAAGAGACAATTATTTGTTAAGTTTGTAAGGGGTTGCATGCTTCCATTGAAAATTTATTTTTTATTCTCACCATCCTAGAAGGTGCTAGTTTATGTTCCATCAAAAAAAAAAAAAAACTAATTCATAAAAGCATGTTTTTGTCTATGAGTACAAGTGTATGTTATTTAAAAATATAATTTTCTTTAATTATTTCATATTTTTTAATAATCAATTGTATTCTATTATTTAGTAAAACAGATTTTGAAGAAGCAGCTACATGTTTCATCTGCAACTTACAAATACGCATTGCAGTCCCAAGCTACTGAGCAACCCAAATGTAAGGTTTGAGGCACTTAATTTCAAATATATATATTTTTTTTTTCAAGAGATGCGCTAAAAGTCAAGCCTTCTATAAAAAGCTTTAAAGACAATTCTTTTCTGTTTCCCAATTGAAATCCTTTGCTCACCAAAAAAAATATTGCATAAGCTATAGACCAGCCATTTTAGAGCAAAATAAAAACCAAAATTTTCTTTAAACATTTGGTCATAATGTCTGTTATATTAAAGTGCAGAAATTCAGTAAGGGCTCGTTTTTTTTACGTTTGACTACGCCAATAAGAAAAAACGACCCCGCTCATACTCACGAGTCATATGCCATCTTTAAAAAAGTATTTTGTAACATCATGAAGGTTTTTTTTGGATGAATTGAATACAGATAGATGTGTGTTATTGGACATTATCTCAAAGTTATAATATATAATAATGTTCCTATTTAGAGCAGAATAAATTTCTTCTGAAAAAAAGATTTTTCGTTTCCTTCATTTTGAAAAGCCAGAAAGAAGTCTGGAAAGCCAGAAAAATCAGACTCTGCTCCCTTTCTATCAGTAAAAATTTATGGAGGACATCCTCTTTCCATTTTAGATAAATGTCACTATCTTGCATTCTACCTTCTTTGCCATTCTCTTCACAAGAAAGTTTTTTTGTCAGCCATTCTTTTCCCAAATCTTTTGGGACTTCCACCGCAGCCAAACCAACTCTAAATCTACAGCACTGCCAAACTTTTCTGGAAAATAATTTTACAGAGGTTTCAAAATTGGTTTCCAATCAATCCATTAGGAGTCATTTACCGGTTTTTCATTACCCTCAAAGTGAAAACGTGAGAAACCCGGACTGGTCTAGGACTGGGATATTTTTATTGCATGGAAATCCCGGATGAGTCTGGAGATGGCATGCAAAGGGTAAAATCCTATAAATTTATCCTTTTTATCCTGTTTATTGGTTTTTATGTAACAACATTTCTCTTAGATTCATATTTAAATCTTGTAAAAAGATTTTTTAGATGAAATTCCTGTTTTTTCATCCGTGGCTTTTTGTTCTAAAAATAATTTTGAATTAATCTACTGTAATATGCATACATATATTTGAATGCATAGAAGTCGTATAACGCATCTTTTTATCCTATTGATTATTTTGAATTTAGCTGCGATAGGATACATGAATTTACATATACTTCCTTGCGTAAAAGACAAAGAATTCATCTTTTTTACATGTAGAACATTATATGGCATACATGTTTATATATGTAGAATACAGGTAATACAGGATCGAGATATCAAAAAAACAGTATCAAAGCAAGTTATTAATAGCTTATAACGGATTTGTTATTGTGTTAATTCTATGCAATTATTTTTTAGCTCACCAGATAGCATCGGAACAAAAAGATTTCTTTGATGTAAAAAATCTTTACAACATGCAAACTTTATTTGACAATCGTGTACATTTGGGACATCATGAGGGGACCTGGAATCCACTAACAAAACCGTATATATATGGGCAACGTTCAACGCAACTTATAATTGATCTTAACCAAACTGTGGAATGTCTTCAAGTGAGATTTTAACATGTGTAAATATAACATTAGCAATTTTTATATTAAATTACTTCCATGCTTAGTAAATGCTGATAAATATCAAACCATTAGGATACTGTAAGTTTACTCATTTACTTTCCCTCTGCCAAAAAAAATCCCTCCAGAACTGTCCATGGTATTTTTCACCATAAGTGTCTGTGGTATTTGTTCCCAAGAAGTGCTTTGGTATTTTTTCCCAAGAACTGCTTTTCATGGAATTTATTTGATAAGTTATGGTAACAATGCTCAAACTCTTCCTGTGTGTAGTTAGTGAATGAATACAACCAGGAATATATGACTAGCTTCGAATTTTTACTTGCAATAAAAGCTTCAAACAGCTTTATATTTATCTTTGGTCATGCCTGTTAATTCAAAATTAATTTATTTAAACTTTGAGTGTAATAAAGGAAAAGAAAAAGAAACTGTTTCTTATTTTTTTTTTTCCCACATTCTACTGTTATTTTAGTAATTCTAGTTTGATTTTGGTCAGGGTACATTTATTGAAGGATTAGCAAATTACTACCTTACTGATGTGTTAAAATTTATTATTTTCAATTTTGAAAATTGTAATATATTTTTTTCGCTAATGAATGAAGCGGCTTCATTCTTGAGGGATCGTTTGCAAATTTTGGTAATAAATCTATTATAATTAATTCATTATCAATTGGTTTCCTTTCCTTGGTTGTTTTTCACAAAATTACTGCTATATATTTTTTTTTTTTTTTACCGTTGTGTATTTAAATTTAGTCCAAAATTAACATTTCAAATTTTATAATTTAAATCATGTTCCTATTCTGCTAGAAATATTTGCGACGTTAAAAAAAAATTCTATTTGAAAACAACATCTTACCAATCCATGTAAATTTATTTTTCCTGAAATTCTTTAAGGTCCAATTTCCAAGACCTTTTCTTATTTCTGGGTATCCTGTGATATTTGTTATTTCTCTTGTTGTGTTTCAGTGTGCATTGAATGTACTCAGTCATATTGTTTACCAGCAGGGTATCATTTTATTTATATCAACCAATCCTCGTTTTGATTACACCATCCAACAAACCGCACGAGATTCAGGAGAATATTTTATTACACATGGCTGGCAAAAAGGCCTGTTTACAAATTCTCATAAGAAGTTAGGTACTGGAAGATTGCCTGATGTTGTGGTAGCATTCAATAATTCAAGATTTGAACGTACTAGAGAGGCAATTACGGAAGCAGCTATGTGTAATATCCCTGTAATTGGTATTGTCGATACAGATTGCGATCCCAGGTTAATAACTTACCCGATTCCAGCAAATGACGACACTACAGATTCTGTTAATTATTTATGTCAAATTTTAAAGCAAGCTATTTTGAACTCAAAATCTAAAAGAAAAACTGAGTTAGAATAATAAGGGAAAGTTATTCAATTTTTTTATTTACTTTAAGTTTTATTTTATGTATGAAATCTATCTTTCTATGGTTTTCCTATAATCAACTTTTTTTCGGGCCCACACTATTTCTAAAAGTTTAGTGATTAATTTACTCATATTGAGGGTTTTATAAAAGAAAGGTGATGAAAACATTTTTTTTTTAAACAAATTCTTTTTTCTCTTTGCTGGAACTATGTCAGCTCTAAATATTAGACTTTTCTGGTTTTTTCTGGTTCGGTAACTAGGCTAGAATTAGAGTTCAAGTCTAACATGCCTAAAAATTTACATGTTTGATCTTTCAAGATAAAACTCTGCGCAAACACACTCAGTTTATGTATCAACCGTGCTGAAATTTTGAACGCATATTTCTAATAACTGGGGAATTTCCTTTTATGTTACCTTAAATTTATTTTTGGGCAGAACTTGTATTCCCGAAACATACCTAAAAATTTTTATTTTTCTCAAAATTTAATTCTTTGATTATGCTGAAGTTTTGTGTAATGTTTAAAAAATTTATTTCTAATAAATTTGAAATGTCAGTTTTCTTAAAAGCTTTTTCAAACTATACCCTAAAATTAGCATAACATGAGGTTTTCCCAAAAGCTTTAAATTCCGAATAATCTTGGAAAGTTTTTTTTTTTTATGTATGTATTTTAGGAATAATTTTTGAGTACAGTAGGGCAGGATTCTGCTCTTTGATAGTAATGTATAATTTTAGCAAGAGTGTAAGTTTGAATCAAGCTGAAATTATCTTGGCCAATTGCCAAGGGTCCTTAATAATCAGATCTTTTTCTTTTTCCGATGTTGTTGTAGATAACTTTCTGTTAAAATTTTTTTATCTCTCACTTATAATGTAAAAGCTATCAAGCTACCAATCTTTATTATTTGAAGAAATCAGTATTATTTGATTGTCATCTATATAATTGTAATCTTTAATATAGTAGTAGTAAACTTGCAACTGTTGGGTTCCTAAGGCAAGGCTAGTTAATTAATTTGCTTTATTAATATTAATTAGTTTATTAAATTGGAATATTTACATTAATTAATTAATTAATAACATTTTGGCTGTAAAAATTTATAAATGCTAAAGATTTTTTTCAATTTAATAACCCAGTTTTAAGAGGTACTAAAACATTTTCAGTCTTTCTACACAAAAAATAAGCGCGATGTGTTATGAAAAAATAGTATTTTGTCTGTGGCACCTTCCAGGGCTTTGGTATGAAATTGATAGAATTTGTTATATGTCTTGATAATAACAATTGCTTATGTTTGTTTGAACCATCCATTAAGTGAAAAACCATCAATTAAATCTGCTTTTTCACACTTAATTTTTAGAAAACTCTAAGAATGAGTTGACCTACCATGAAATTTTTTATTCATCTGTATTATTAGTTTAAAATATTGTGTGTTTTACACTGCAATACATGTTTTACATCCTGGAAAGCTCTGGTCTGTGGTATTAGTTTGAATTTATACATGCATACATCAATACATGTATACATACATACACACGCACAAACAAACACACACAAATATACATAAATACATACACACACACGAGCGAGCACGCACACACACACACATATATATATATATATTTATATATTCAAAAGGATGCCTTTACAAAATTAAACAAACTGGAAAAAACCACCCATTGAGAGTTATTGCCAGTGCAATTGGCACCCCTAAATTCAAACTTTCTAAATATTGAGGAGATCTTAACCGACCTCCCCTAAATCTAAACGCTACAAAATTTAAAAATTCCAAACAATTTGTTGATTGCACCAAATCTTGGATTATAAAACTTAGTGGAGCTCAAGTATCTTTTGATGTTGTTAATCTGTAACCTTCAATACCTGTTGTTAAGGTAGAAATTGTGATTATATAAGAACAATTAAGAAATAATGCAGCATTTAAATCTCATTTATTGAAATAGTTTTTTGACAATTCTATAAACAAAAATCGTTATTGGAAGCGCAAAATTTACCACTACCAATAAGATCATTTAAAAGATACGCACTCAAAATTTCCCAATTATACTGAATCTGATCGTTTCCTTGAAATTTTGAACAAGCAACATGAAAACATAATCTACACTAATGAAAACGAAAATATTTCACAATCTATCAACTTTCTTGACATATCTGTAATAATGGGACTTGGAAATATCTGTTTAAATTACACCGAAAAATTGCTATTACAAAAGTTCAAATACCACCAAATTCATGCTATGTTTCAAAAATACTATATGGCGTTTTTAAATGATTTGTAAATAGAGCCTTCAAGCTGTGTAGTTAAAATTATCTCCAAGAAGTTCAAATTTCTTAGATGTATTCTGAAAAAAGGGATATGATTGAGCCTCTTTACAAAAACTCTTTCACAGTATAATCCAAAAAAATCATAGCAACACCACAACAACACATGATCTCACTCCCATAGATCCAAAAACTGAGCACACAAATTAAGAAGATTTTCAAAGCAGCAGTTTACAATCCAGTATTCAAATCCCCAAAAAATCTTTAAACGCTACTCTCTTTGAAAAACGAACATAAATTACCATACAATTCTTACCTAGGTGTATACAAACTGGAATGTTCATATTTAAATATGAGAGACTTTTAAAAATTGAATGTATAGAAAATTATTTCGGTAATTTTTACACTAAACAGAAGTTTCACTTTTATAATCCTAGATGTATTATTTGAATATAATGTTTAGAGATTATCTAGTTCTTTATTGTGAATGTACTTGCATCTCTTTGTTACTTAGATTAAATGGAAATTTTCATAGTGAAAAAGCACAACGGTAGTCTACGAAACTTTTTCTTCTTTATCCTATACAGTTTTACGTCAATTTTCCACATTAGCATAGGTTAGACGGGGTTATTTATGACACTCTTCCATAATAATCTATCCTGCGCCAATGCATTTCGAACGCCTTACTGCTTAAGGTCATTTTTAACAACCTGTTCCCAAATCATCTGTGGTCTAACTTTCCCGCTATCTTACTATCTCATTTAAATGAGAAACACTTTTAGAAAATGAATTGCATAGAACATTTTGATTTTGGTAATTTATGCACTGAATGGAATTTTCAGGGAGTTTCGACCCCTTTCAAAAATTCAGAATTTTATGGCAATCCTACTTCAGATCCCTTGATAAAAATGTTTTGAAAATTTATTGATTTGATCTCACTTCTCCTGATGAGGTAAAGCAGATTTTAATCAGGGAAAAAAGGCAAAATTTCATTTAAAAATTTATTAGTAACCTTTTATTTTTAGACAAACAAGAACTGAAAGATATAGTTTTACTTTTAAATATTATATAAATTCCTACAGTTTTATTATGATGGCAGAGTTCCAATGTGTAGAAAATATTGGTGGCCATTATGGTGCTTGAATGTTCTGCTCATGAACTTTCCCATAACATAAAAAATCCTGACATATGTATTATTGATACACGTTCATTTCTCGAGTACAATGATAATCATATCCAAGCTGCAGTTAATGTGTGTGGTTCCAAACTTATGAAAAGGAAACTTCAGCAAAATTTTCTGAAGGTCTTCGACTTGTTAAAGTTTGAGTGGACTAAATTTACTAAATTTATTGTGTATGACCAAGCTTGTTTTGATTTTGGTGAAGTTTCTGAAAGTCATTTCTTTCGGGTACTGGTAAAGTGCATGGGACAGCATTTAAAGAATGTTTACTTTCTTAAAGGTTAGTTGATCACTTTTATTTATTTACATGATTATATATACATATAAATGTATGACTAATTATGTCATCCAAGCATTAAGATTGATAAATTGATATAAAATAAATTTTCTCCCTGTTGGGAGCTCCAACCCTAAGCTTGTCCATGAATGGCAAGGAGGAGCACTCTGCTTTGCTAGATCATTCATAAAAGATTAAGTTTACGTATGTATATACATAAACATTAGCTGAAATGCATGCAAACGACCAATAAATAAAAATAGTATTTTTCACCAAATAAAAGCTTTGGCAAGACTGGGCTAAATCAACAGCTTTTTCTAAAATGGCCCAAAAAAATTCTGGAAAATGCTTGATAATTTAAATAACTTACATAGCACTTGCTTGTTTACTTACTTGTTTACTAACTTGATTACTTTTAAAATTAACTGAAATCAAGATTACAAAGAAAGCTTTCTTCACCTGTCTTTATTAAACAAGTTGTGGGAAAAACTAGTCAAAACATGTTCTTAGTTAATTTTTCAAAAATAAATTATAAGATAGCATTGACTCCTTTTTTTTTCTTTTTTTTTTTTGTTCCCAATTTCTTTGATTAATTTAAATTTTTGCAGTAATATCCCTTCTAGGCAAATGGATAAAAATCATTTGAGTTTCCTATTAGTTTATAAATTATCTTTGGTATATTCAGAACACTGAAGTTTAAAATATAAAATTCAAATGTTTTTTGGAGTTTTTAGTTTAGAGATGTAAACCTATTCATACTTTACTCATACCCATATTTCACATACAATGGGGACTCACTATACTTAAGGTTTAATGAATCTTTTATCATAACTATTTGCTAAATTTTTCTTGCTCACCCTAGCATACCAAAGAATAAATCAAATGTGTAGTTTACAAAATATCCCTATCACAATTCCCCATTTCTAAAAACATAAGAATGTTCCTGTAGAACCAAAGAAATTATAAAAGCTTTACTATTGTAGCAATGTAAATTTTTAAGGTTGAAACTATAAATTATTTCAAATGTTCTAAAGTCTTGCTCTAAAAATAAAACTTGAATAAAACCAAACAATATGACAATTTGAAATTTTTGAAAAAAAAATCATCATTTCATCAAAATTTTAAAGCTGTTAGTTAGCTGTTAGTTGAATTATAACTTGATGTAAAATTTCAAGAAAGGTGATGAACAGTTGCAGAGAAAAGTGAACAGACAAGCAGACTAACATGAGCAAATTCATAGGAACTTGCCAGAAAAACCTTGACTGCACATGCCATGCTTTACAAATTCTTTATCCAACCCTACAATGACATTATTCCCAGAACAGATTTTTGAAAAAAGGATTATGCTGAGAACTGAATAATAAAAATGCTCACCTTCTCTCCAAATTCCATCCAGCCCAAGAACTCTTTAAAAAAAAAAAAAAACAACATTTAACACACATAATTTAAAATCGTTTGGATTAGGATGATTATATATTGTTAATTATTATACAAATTATATTATAGCATGTAGCCAAGATAGATAGATAATCATTTCATCTTAATTAATCTTCTCTCAGTATCAATTGGGCGAAAATATCATCTGTGCCAACATTCCAAAATACTTATTAGTTTTTTTTTTTTAAATTCCGGAAATCCGGGAATATACGAAATACTTTCATCCTTGAGTTGAGGTCTAATTTAAATAAATTTTTAAAACTTTAAAATGAACATTAAAACTTCTATCAAAATTTAAATCAACATATTCTAGATTAATTGCAGCAAAATATGCTGTTATAAATTATAACCACAAAAAATATGCGAAAGCTCAAAGATGCTCTTGACATGAGTATTTATTACATATTTTAAGCTTTTACGAATTTAGAATTTAATCCAAAATGTGCCCACAAATTCAATCAATGAAGCCATTTTTTTTTTTTTTCTAAACATCATTTTAAAAATCACATATAAATTTAAAATAAAAAATCAATACTTTTAAAAAATATGTGAATGAATCATAAAGAAAAAAAATTTGCACAGTTGAAAAATATACCTATTCATATTTCAACATTTATTTCAGAGCTGATGGACTGATTTTGCTATAAACTAAGTAAGTTTATGCATACAAAAAGGGAAAATTGCATTACAGAGCCGGAGAAAAGCGCCACATATCTACTCATTTTTTAAAACAGGTTTTTTCCCTCTGAAATAAGCCTTTAGTTTTAATTATTTTTCATATAACGGACAAAAAAGTCTTTTAAAATTCCTGATAATGAATTTATATAGTAATACTATATCTATACAACCAGAAGAAACATATTAAATAAATTATTTCCAATGATTCAAATAATAAAATAAGTGTTTGATACTTACAGATTTATTAGAATCTGAAGGAGCTGCCCATATTGACTCCCCCCAGATCTTTTCATTGGCTGAGGGTGAAGATCTTGAGCAACTGGAACCGCTTGATCGTGGAGAAAACGTGTTATCAGAGGAATAGCCAAGAGAAGAACCTCTTCCGGAATCAATGAAAGAGTCAACCCGTGCCTTATTTCCAATCTTCCACTCCTCCTTTGACTCTTTCAATGGAGGTATATTTAACTAAAATTTAATTACAAAAATTATACCTACAACAACCCCTATTTTTTTTTTTTTTTTTTTTTTTTTTTTTCCCAAGAATGCAAGGAACATATGAATTACATTTAACTGTTTCATTTTTAAGTTTATTTTTGAAATGAAAAATTAAATTGAATCCACAACACAAAAAGGCCATAATCTTGAGTTACTTTAAGTGGGTATGTACAAAGTAATATGTGGCTATGCACAAAGTAATATAAGCATGAGTTTCTCAAATTTTATTTTAAACTATTGACTTCCAAGAAATTTGGAAAGAAATGCATTTTAGAGAACAAGACACCCGATCTTTTTAGCATGAACCTTATAATTTTTTAATTGTTTTAACTATCTACCTTTTTTATGAATTCTGAATTGTCAAAATGACTTCGCATATGCTATTTTTAAGATATAATAGCACTTATGATCATCTCTTGGACTAATTTCTAAGAAAATTTTCATTTACATTCATTTTTTGTCAAAGGGCTATTAAAACTATAGTTTTACACTAAATCATAACATTTGTAACATTTAAAAATATTATAAAGCTTTTTTTTAGCTTGTTTGGCACAATATTTAATATAATAATATAAAATAACTGGAGAGCTTCGATCGCTTCAATGTCTCTTGGAAAACCAAAGGAAATTTGTCATCAAATAATCTAAAAACTCATTTATCAATCCATAAACATCAGCTTTGTTAGTCTAAGCAATTTTTATTTCCTTACCCATCAATTGTGCTTAATATAAACGCTTAAGTTTTTAAATGAAAAGTTGTTTTTATTCAACATATGCCAATGCCTGTTTTACTTTATTTCAATGTCTTTATTAAACAATTACAATATAAATAAAACACATGCATCCATTTCGTCACATGCAATTATTAAGTTTTTTTTCAAAAAACAGGATATCATTAATATTTGAATATTAAATTCATTTATTATTTTTATTATTAAATTAATACAACAATATCATGAAAAGTTATTTGCATGTTAGAAATATATCATAAGCTTTCACTCAGCTAGGGGGATGTTCATTAACCTTGGCTGGCAAATCAAGTGCTGAATTTTCCAGTATTTTATTATACACCTCGCGTATAAAAACGAACAGAAAACATTTATTGTTAAGAGCGAGCAAGATCATGATAAAAAATAACAGATATGATTAATTATATGATTTTTTTCTAGAGTGATTCTGATGTTTCTTTTTGTCAAATTAGAAGTAGGAGGAATCTTGGTGACTGGGCGAGGACCCGTGTTGCATCGATTGGAAAGGTTGTAAATAGAAATAAGGGCACTACAGATGTTTGAAGAACTTAGCAAATATTCCAATGCAAGCATGTAATTTTAATAAATTTATTAAACAAAGTATGTGAATATTTTGAATGACTTCAGGAGTTTCTTGAGTAAGCTTGTAATAGTGTGCAGTAATAATTTTTGTAATAATTTGTAATAATTTTTGTGTAGATCGGTTCCGCACAAAAATTTTAAAATAATCTTATTTAAAAAATTAGAAGGACAGCCCTTTAACAAAAAAGATGATACAATAACACAATACCACCATTTGAATTGTGGATTCAGGAGGGAAAAGTTGTTAAAAAATCAAAATGCAACTAAAATGATTTTATGAATACTTTTTTTAATTTATTTTTTCTAAATCAGTCACTCTCTTCAAGGCTAAAAATCACTAATAAACAGGAAATCAAAGAAGAGGTAAGGCACAATATGTAGGAAAAAAGTTTTGGTGAAATTTAGGAACCTGTACCGTTAAAGGGCAAGTAACAGGCGAAAGGCTGGTGGTCTTCAGGAAAGTCTTACGTGAAGGTGTTACTTTTTGCAAATCATCAGAATATCTAAGTAAATACTAAACAAATAGAGACAATGAGGAAAAATTTCTGAAATGGGAAAACGACTAAAGATTCAAACAAAGATCATGACCAACAAGGTTGAGTATAATTTTCTAAATGCTGTGAAGAAGATCCAGACATGCAACAGCTGTTTCGGCCTGAGTATGGCAGCAATATTCAACACATGGTTGAATGGTAGCCTTATAAATAAAATCTATTCTTGGGTGGAAGAAAGAGATTACCCTGGAAAAGATATAACCTTCATGGCAACAGATTTTGCAATGGATTCAATGTAAGAATTCCAAAAAGTTATTTGTAAACGTTAGGCATAACAATTGAATTTGCATAGACTCAGCGAGTTGACTACCATTTATCAGCACAGATGGAAGAAAAAGTGCCCTAAACCAGTTTATGAAAAAAAAAATTTTTAAAGCATTAAATGGCACCAAACATATATCACCGCATTCATCAACAGAGAGAAGATTGACTTCCAAATCAGCTGCCATTCCAACATTAATCAAAAACATTGTATATCTTCCCTAAGGATGAGTACAAAGTAGTATCATCCCCATATATAGTAAGCTTGCAAAGAATGCTATCAGGCAGATCATTAATGAAAATTAGAAAAAGCGTAGGTCCCAGAACAAAACCTTTAAAGACAACAGAATTTACCTTGATTTTTTCTCCAGACAAAAAAAAAACTTATTGATATTCAAAACTTCAACAGAAATACAACATCGAATGACTTCGAGATGTGTAATTGCTCTGCTTTCACTGCAAGCATAGGAGATTGATAGACATTATCACAGATGACAGTAATAGAATCAGCAGTGAACCTGATGATCAAGAAAGAGGTTAAACAGCCCTAAGTGACAGGTAAAACATGAGTTTATTCAAATATCTTACTTATGATTGAAAGAATAATGATAGGACTGTAATTACGATGATAAGATTGTCCTCTAGGATTAATTAATACTCGGACAACAGAAAATTCAATATAAAATTAGACCAAAAAGCATTCTATTATCTTATGTAACTGACAACAAACAGCTACTTCACGCTATTAGTCATTTGGGATACACATAACCAAGTTTTGCATCATGGGATTGAGATAACATTAAATTGGTTAAGTCAAAAAAACAAAAGATGGTTAAAAATGTTTTACAAAGGTTTGACTTGCAACTTTGTCAGGGAGGAACTATTGCACTTCTTCTTTCTCTTTATTACCATTATTACTTAAATTTTTCTGTGTTTTCATTCCAAATAATTTAAATTTTATTTGACTCTTCTATACACACAATTCTTCCTTTAACTGATAACTTGTGCAGTATTTGGCTCTATTAAAATGTTATAACAAGTCAACTATTTGTTTATATGAGTAAAGATGATATTGAAGACACAATATCTCCTAACACCCTACTATCTGGACAAAATATTTTGAGAAACAATATGATTTGTCAGATTATCTTTGATTGTTTTCGCCATAAAAAATTTACTGCGGATTTAAAAAAAAAGTTATTACTTAAACAAACTAACACAAAAGTATTTGTCAACTTGCTCAATTTTTCTTTTTAAATACATTTACATTCTGAGGAAGTCGCAGTTAATTTTTCTGATGGGTTTATATTTTTTAAATATTTGAATTCACTTACACTCAGTTCAGAACTTTTCAACAATGATGTAGATTCACTACTACTACCACGAGCAACAGCAGTGCGGGTAGTAAATCCAATAGGGTGGTTACCAAACATACCAGGGTATTGCATAGCATGCATGTCTTGCTGAAATTGGAAAAACTGTGGCTGTTGGGAGTATACTTGACCATTCACAAAAGACTGTTGGTTACTAGGGAGATACATAGCTGGAGGTATTTGAGGTTCACGAATATCATAGTAATGCTGTTGTTGTTGATAAGATGGATGGAACAAAGATGGGCTTGGTCGCATAGACATTTGCTGTGGAATAGTGACATCATAAGGAGGAGGTACATTAACCATTTCTCTTGCTGTTATAGCTATGAAAAAATATCAATGCAACTTAGTTACATAACAATTTGATTATAAAATCTACTATTTTTACCATATCAAATCCACTGTTTTTCAATAAGTATCGTGTACTATAATACTTGCACATGTGCAATTACCATACTCTCCACAAAATAAGTTGATAAATCCTTTTAGTACAACCCCAAAACCATGGAATAATTTTTACAGAGATATCGTGTGTACTGGGATTTGTGATTTCAATATTTAATAGACTCAAATTGCATTCAGCATCAGCTATTTATATATTTTTATGTACAAAATAAAGACTACGCTACTTTGAATTTAAAGAAAAACCATAAACACGTCAAATAAACAAATCAAAACATAGGAATTTAAGTTTTAATAAACTAAACACAAATTACATTTTTAAAAAATCGTGAAGAAAATGAGATTATGAAAGCAACGTTATTTATACTCTATTATTATTTTTCCTTTTGATATGAGGACATCCAACTCAAATAATGCCTCTAACAACCTAAATTCAAATGCTAAATTCAAATATTAAAATAATTTTGGTGAAAACATAAGTTAAACATAGCTTGATTTTATAATTAAAATATAAAACAATATTTGGACAAAATATGACACTCAGTAGATACTCATAGATAGACCTAAATTAACCATCTTTGGTAATATTTCAAAGTGATATGAAATCTATACTTGCTTTGCGTCATGATTTTATAACTTCATGAATTGTTTAAAAAATAATTCATAAACTGTTTTTGAATGAGATAGTAACCAAATATGATTGGTTTCACAATATCGAGTAGGCTTCACAACTGTCCAATAATTGGTTTACCACATCAATCATATTTAGCCTGACTTCAAAAATTAAATTAGCACATCAATTATATTTAGCCTGACTTCAAAAATTAAATTACCACATCAATCATATTTAGCCTGATTTCAAAAACTAAAAAAAAATAATGATAATGATTACTGATGTAATTTTACCTGTTTCTTTCTTGGCTGTAGGGACAACTTGACAAGTTGGACTAAATGGTGCAACGTTATTAGCTTCTGTAACATTAGATTGGTAGACATCTGAGGTAACTACAGGTCTGTAATGGGATGGTACAACTACAAGAAAAATTCATAAAAGATTCTTAAAAGATTTAATTGTTGGGGAAATTTTGTTAATTGTCAAGTATTCCTAAGTCCCTAATTTGTGATATTAAGGTAAAAAATCAGTGAAATGACTGGTTTTTGTATTACAATTGTATTTTCATATTTTCTGTATTGTTCTCGAAAATACATAGAATAAATAGATGTCTGCTCATATTATACTGAGCAAAATAACATTAACAAATTAAAAAACATAAGAAAAATGGCTAATTCATTCCTATAAACTCTCTACTTAAATAAAAATGGCCAAAATTCTGTTAACTTTTAGATTGTAATATTATAAAGTCAAATGAACTTCTCACTACATCCTGCAATGATAATTTTTCACCAACATTCGTAATCATCTCTCGAAAATATTATTTTACATAGTGTTGAAAACAGACCTTTCTGATGAGAATTATAACTGCTTTTATCTACTATATATTATTATATACTTTTATAGCTTCTTTTATTAAAAAAGAGTTTCCAACAGGTGTTAGCCAAAAAAGGAATTCAATAATTTCATGTAAAATTAAGACACTGAACTCCTGGAAATTAAATTGGGAATAAAATCGTCACTTTTCCCAGTTTCTTCTCTTTTTCTTTTCAAAAAAATTAAAGATTATCATTAAATTCTTAAAAACAGAATCAGAAACTTAAAATGACCTTCGCCAGGAGTAAAACATAGCGAATTCATAATACTCCATAACCTTCGCCAGGAGTAAAACAAAAAAAAAAAATTAATGAATTTTGTTCTTAAGTCTAAAATGACCAAAGTTATCTTCATCAGGAGAATCAACAGATAAATTTTATAATCCTTTAATTTGATGCAATACAAACAAAAAATGACATAATTTGGAGAAAATACTACTAAACATATGTGCATAATCAGTACAACAAAACAAGCTGTATACCAATTTTATATCTTGATATATGATATCACAAAATATTTTTGAAAAAATTAGAACATTGAGCAGGCATGTATTTATTTACAGAACTCAAAAGCTTTGTTGTCAGAAAAAATCAAATCTAGGTATCTTCAATAATTAAGACAATAAATCAGTATACAGTTCACAGTAGAATCAGTTAGGCTAGATTCAGTCACCCCAACTTCTTTTTAGAAGACCAACATTTCTAAATAGCTACCCTATTTGGTTTGACATACCTTGCTGAGGAATTGAAATTGACAGATTTTGATTAGGAGAGCTTTGATTAATATTAAGATCAGCAAAATCCTCCTCTTTGATATCGTTTCCACAAGAATCTGGTGAACTGTTTGACCCAGCACGTGAATTTTGCTGATAAAACCCATTGGTTGTAGAAACACATGCACGTCCAGCATGAATATTACGTCGCTTACGATATCTAATAGTAAAAAAATTTTATCAGCTTACCAGGTATTATTATTTTTAATTTTTGTTATACTTTAATCAATTACTGTCACAACCTTTTAATATTTAATAACATAAGGAGTTTTAAAGGAAAATTTAAACCGCCTCTTACTTAACGACAAATATTCAAGAGAAGCTATGGTTTAACCTGGGCAAAATTGCAACAAAAAGCTATTTTGATTGATTTTGAACTATTATATATGTATTATTAACACATTAAAAGTCTGAAAAAAACCAAACATGGAAAATTAAGTTTTTGGACAAAAAAGGTCCCAACTTGACCCAATTTTTATAAGCACTTATTGAAAAGATAATTTTATACTGATCACTTTTGCTTCAGAAACATAGGTCTCAAAACGAACTGAGACTTTGTAATTGACTGTTTAAAAGTACTTTACATAAACTAATAAAATAGTTCTAAAGTGTAAACACTAATAGAATAAATACACATATATTTTTTTTTTTTTTCATAAAACTAAATTCTCTCATTGTCATCATTTTCTGTATCAGATAACTTAAAAAAGATCATATTGAACTCATGAATTGGAACAAAATAAAACAGGTTATGGCTCTTGCAAAGCTTCTAAATATAGTTGCCACGTTGCTGTTCGATCAGCTTCAATGAAATTTTTGTACAAGATTGGTAACCAAGCCAAACCTTTGCAGTCCAAGATGCTTTTATTTCCTTTACTTTCTCAATATCAAAGCTCATCACATCTAACTGTGTGTTTCTCTTTATTTCAGCTACTGTGGTTGATTTATCAAGAAGTTTATTATACAATTCTTCGGAATAATTGTTTTCTGTGCTTTGTTTAGCAGCTGTTTTCTCACTTAGAATATGAGATAAAACTTGGTCAATAATTAAGTGTCCTCGCATAACTCTAGGATATGCTTTGCCATTTAACATATGAACAACTACATTTTCATCGTAAATGACATCTAAATGCTCTTTCAATATAGTGGCAAGGTTAAATGTTATGTTAAATTAATGGGGTCTTCAAAAAATTTATGTACTCCAATAATTCTTTTCCTCTATATCTGTTTTTTTTTTTTATTATTCTTTTCTTTAGCAGTAAAATTTTCTCAATACTTCATTTTTTTCAATAAAACATGTTTACAATTATCTTTGAAAAATTAGCGAAAATGAGTAAAAACATGCATAATTTTTTTTTTAAACTGTGTTTCGTACAGTAAGAAAATGATTCTTTTATTAAACTTAACTTGAGTCCTCTATTGTTTATACAGTGTATAAAAATTTTACCTAAATACAATTTGACTAAATTTACAATGTCCTTTTTATCTGTGTAACGTTTTCTGCAATCAGTGTCAATGTGCGATTCTTCTGCAGCAATAACACCACTGTTCCGTTATTTGCTTGCAAAATTAATACCATCGGGTCCATGTAGGAAAAGTTTAAAATTATTATTATGTGTGAGAGTGTAAACCAGATATAATCTTTCATCAGAATCATTTCACTGTGAGTTCTGTTTTGTGTTTGAGACACAAAAACAAATAAAAAACCAATCCCGAAAAATTAAAACAGAAACTATACATGCAAATTTGATGAAATTTAGTGAAAAAAAAAGAAAAAAGTTTATCAGCTTTCCTTGTAAACATAGACAATATTGAATTCATCAACCAGTATAATGAAAAAATTGATTGTTACTAAATTTAAAGCGTCGGAATGACGCCAATTTTTCTAATTCAAATTATATTGACCACGATAGCCAGGTTGTTACAAAATCTACAGATAAATATATAAACCTTTTTTCCATAAAATGATTGCTCATTTTAACATATAATACAAATGCTGCAAATTTTAGCCACAAATAACAATCATTTATTTATAGCATCTTGCTAATATTATGGAAGCTAAGATTTAATTTTATGGAACATCAAAAACACAACAATGTTTAACAAACATACTAATTCAAAATATATTATCTAAACTTTAAGTCAAGTTGGGACCCTTTTTGGCCCAAAAACCCAAATTCCTGTGTCTGGGTTTTGTTGGATTTTTAGTATGTTTATAATACATATATAATAGTTTAAAATCGATAAAATAATTTTTGTTGAAATTTTGTCCAGGTTCACTCTCATGTTTTCATAACAACTGGACTACAATGAAAAATTTAAGTAAGTGAAAATGCGTGAATGACAAAAACAGGAAAATGACTGAATATTTAAAAAAAAAATTAATTCAGACAATCAACTGAAAAAACAGTATAAGGACAATGAAAACTGATCTTTCTTTAAAGGTTAGTGCAAGTATCCTTTAAATTCTATTTTGCAAATTAATACATTGTTTCAAATTAATTTTTAATTAAATTCAAAATCAAATTTTTTTTAGATTAATAACTATCTGTAACAAAATACTAAAAACAAAAGTTAGAAAATAAACCTTTTAAATCATATTTAAACTATCATCTATTATAAATTATGACTTCAACAAATTTAACACCAAATGCATTTTCATTTAATAATATGATAATACAAATCATGTGCTACCGTTTCAAAAAAATTAATTAGAAGGCAAAATTCAACATCTCTGAGGGAGCAACTTTTTCATGTCCAAATAATAATTTGAAACAAAAAGCAGCTGAAAAAAATTTTGAAGTGCATAAATTTCCATTACTCTATTTCCAAAAATAAGGCAGTAAAAATAAAACTAATTCTAATTTTTTTTTTATACTCGGATTCTTAACTAGATTATGTAATAGTTTTTGTTTAAAAATAAATGTCAAAGCGGGTAATCCTAAAATAAAATACTGCTTGTATTTATTTCATATTTCATATTGATACATTATGGCTGGTACCAACCTTTTTTTTACTTTGAAATATTCAAAAAAATGCAGATGAAAAAAAAAAAAAAAAACCTTGTCTCTAGATTTTAGGGCTTATTCAGCAAAAAGGTATACATGAACTGAGAGTAGTTATTTAATTTTAGATCAAAATCTGTTTAAGTATCATAAATAAACATCACTTAACTGTGAAAAGCTAACTGAAACCTTATAAGTACTAACAAAAATAAAAATTCTGGGTTGCTTATATTTAAACATCAAACAATCTTAACTAAACTTATCTATACTAAACAATAAGTCAAAATAACCTGAATTTTCAAGCAAAACCAATATAAACACTTGCTAGCGCTATAAATTCACTACCACAAACAGCAAATAAAGCTTAATGAAAAAATGACATGTTTTCAATAACTAAACAGCTAATCCCACTGAGGGTGTTTTAACACCCTCAGTGGGATTAAATGTTTAGTTATATAAAAAGCAGGTGGGAATATCATCTTTAAAAGAGCAATTCCAAATTTACGCATAGAAACAATGCATATTATGATTTTCCCTAAAAAAAGCCTGCAATAATCTGTCATTTAGAATTAGCATTTAGAAATTTTTCACTAGTCATTTTTTTTTTTGCAATGAATTTTTTAATAGCAAACAGATGTTCTTCCTAAGAAATTGAGATAATTTATCCATTTTCCTCAAACAAAAATTAATGCAGCACAAATCTAATCCAGAGATTAGACCCTGAGATAGACATATTACATCAATGAAAGTTTTTGATTCATTTACCTATCCAATTCTTCTTCACAGTGGGCAAAGTTACAATTTGCTCCTCGAGGACAGGTGTTCCTTTGAAGAATATCACGACACATGCTTGTTCTATATTTTGTATTGATCATCTAAAAAAGAAAATAACGGGAAATTTAAACCTCCACATATGACTTACGTAATTCTTTTACACCAAGTAAACTAATCCTACCTTATATGAAAACACAGATTTTATTATAAAATCACTTCCTAAAATATTGGTCACCCTGAAAGAGAAAAAAAAACCATGGAGAACATAGCCTAGTCACTAGGCATTGTCCATCAAGATTTCAATTTATAACCCTATATGTGTTGGTCAACTTGAAAGAGAAAAAAAAAACCATGGAGAATATAGCCTAGTCATTAGGCATTGTCTATCAAGGTTTCTATTTATAATGGTGAATTTAAAATCCTACTTGCCAATGATGATTTTAGAAGTTAAGAAGATATGTAATATTAGTTCATCCATTTCTATTATTGCTTTTATAAGCCAATTAAAACTGGAGTTCCTTAAAAAAGAAAAAGAAAAAGAAAAAAAAAACTTTCTATAAAGCTGAAATCAGACAAAATATCTGATATCCTATCAGAAATACATTCTTTTTAAATAAAGAGTTTAAAAATGAGAAATTATAAACATTAGTTTAATAATAAAGAACTTAATAGTAAAGAAAAAGGTATATATGAAAAGAAAACACACATTTAGAGGCCTGTAATATTCTTTAAACACAGCTCATAGAAATTTAAAGCTAAAGAATTCATTTCATTGCTATTAATCTAAGCTATCTCCACTAACCTGTGCGCCTTCAATGTTACCCTTGTTCTTGCTTGAATAATCCTGAAAATAAGAATTTCACATTTAAAATTGTATCGCAAGATGCTATTTTCAGGAGGAATGAGTGGAATAAAAATTTTTAAAGGCACACTGAAGTTATCAATTTACCTGGAAATATATCTATAACTAAAAAAAACAAGAATAATATAACTTCTTGAAAAAAAATTTAATGACTCAGCTGGTGATATCATTGACGGCAAAATTTTGGAAAAAAGTAAGGAAAAGATGTCCAGAATATCTAAATATCTCAGTTGCCAAAAAATAAACCTAAAACTAAGTTTAATCCAATTATAAACTAATAACTTATTTTTAGAAAATAGTATAATAGTTTTTAAATAAGTGATAGTACAGAAGGGAAAACACATATTCAGCTTTGTCAAGGCTTTAAAAAACATTTTAATCAACATTGTGTACATAACACGAATTGATTTTTTATGAAGCAAAGAGAAAGTAACCAAGAGATTAGCAGCTCATTAAAATTTATTTTACAAAAACCCAATTCTATGTGTAACACACCTTAGCAAATGCTCTTAAACCAGTTACAACAACCAACAATGAATTCATTGATTCATGAATAGAACTCCACAGTGGGGGATCTGCATCGGTATTAGGATCAATGTTAGATAAAATCTCAAAATGACTTTGAAGATCCTGAAGATTGTGCGGATCATCAGTTCGTTGCAATGCAATTATTAGCTCTTGAATGCTTGAAGCAAATGATGCTGGTGTTTGAAGCTTAAATATAAACAAAAGCAATACAATGAACTTTTCATGCATATCTTATAAGTTATTACGCAAAAATAGATTACATTTATAAATAAGGTTTAGGTTCCAGGAATAATAATTTCCAGAGATGGCAATACAGATAAAATATTCTTACTATGATAGTTAAAAAGCATAAGCGGTTTTTCATGAAAAATGAAAATAATGCGCTGAGATTTTGTTCAATAATTTAAAAAACATTTTTTTTGTTTCTGTTAGCAGCTAAAACAATACCTTGTCAATAATAGACTGCATATGTGACTTATGATCATCATCTCCGTAAAGGAGAGCAGACCACTGCTCTGGGGAAATGTGAAGTCCAGCTTCCATCGCAATTTGCACTATTTGTGCATCATGTTCTTTTCGAAGAGCAGAATATGTGCGATACTAAAATCAATTAACCTAATTTAAGCAATTACAAATAACAAAAAATATATATGTTATGAATAAAATTGTTAACTTAAGTGTAAATTCAAGTCACCAGGCAAATTTGTGGCCCACCCTGGCAAAATTGGATTATGTGTAATAAGCTACATGTTTTTAAGATTTTTTTTTTTTTGTAGTTTTGCTAAGACTAAGACAAAATTTACAAACTAAATTGTGAAATTTATTATATAATTATTTATACATTTATTTATACATTTCGTTATGGGTTCCGTTATACAAAGTGTTTAAAGTCATAGGAAATAAAATCATTTAAATTCTTGCAACTATATACTAATAAGAATATAAATTTTCATCACCTATAATTCATAAAGATTATTACGCGTTAAAGAAATCTATAGGTATCTGTAGACATATTAATGCCTAAAAATAATGTAAATTCAAGGAGATTAAAATATCTATCTAGATAAAAGTTGGGAAAGTTTTTTTAGAAAATCATCCCCAAGCATTTAACTTTCAATTTTTCAAACAACCATTTACTAGCTTAAAAAGTGAAATGACTCAAAAAGTTTGCTTTTTTAACTTCTATGCATCAATAATCTACCAAAAATTAACACTATTAGCTGAGTAAAAAAATAAACAAATTATTTTCCTTAATAAAAGAATATATTTTGATAAATTGACTACTTAATGTTAAAGAATTTTGGCAGAAGGCCATTATACGTAAACTCCTTTGATAACTTTTGAGGATTTTTAATGATTGTAAAAATAATCTTTAAGTGACTAATGGACTTTTTAAAATCAAATATAACAAGATCACAATTTTTTCATTTGGTTTTACTGAAAAATACACACAAAAATCAGTTTTAACAGGTGAGCGGAGTTGGCACAGTGGTAGGACGTTTGACTACGGAGCGAAGGGTTACGAGTTCGACTCCCACCCCTGGCGGAAATTTATTTCCATGCTTTCTGAGTTTCTGAGCAAAACTCATTGCGTAATGCAACGCTAGCTCAAATTGGTGGGTTGTTTGGTTAAGCGAATTTCATAAGCGCAAATGGGCACTCTAAGTACTCCAAGACCCGCCACGTGGGCCCATCTGGAAACATTGTCTCAGCAATTTGTTGGTTCCCCACGTTAAATATAACATTCTCATTCTCTCTCTCAGCCATGCAGGTCAAAAGAAGCCCTTTATGGTGCTCTAATTTTTTTCCATAACGCCTTACAAAACATATTTTCATCCATACAAGCAACACGAACAAGCCAGAGTAATCTATTATCCTGATTTTTCGCAAGTTAATGCAAAAGTTTTAATACCAAACCTGGCACTTTTCAAATGTCTGTTTAAAACTAAGTCGACTTTTCCGCAACAGAGACTCATTGATCATATATCCCAACCTGGTTGGAACAATGTTTTTTTTCCAACCCAAAACTAAGTATGCATTGACATCTTTTATTTTGGCGTCTTTGCTGTACGCCGTACCAAGTGTTATAAAATCAACAAATTGCAATTATTTGTGTAATAGTAACAACTTTTTCTGTATCAAAATGTTTTTAGTCCAGGAGTTTCAAATAATTTATTTTTTGTATAATACAAATGTAGCTTTGGTTTTACAATCAAACTGCGATAAAATATAACAGCTGAATACAGCCAAATGTACAGCACAGTAAACATTTAACCCTTCTCAATGAAATGTCTTGCCTCAAGTCAAGTCATTTGTTGAAAGTCATTTGTTGAAAGTACAAATTGGTTAGCGCAGCTATGAACTCACAAATATCATTTGCTAGATATTCAAAAATCTTGAGTTGGTCGTGATTTAGCACTTCATCTGAAATTTTTTTCATATTCTGTAAACTCTAAACGACTGAGGCCTGTATTGGTGGAGCCAAACAAGGTTTTCATAAAGATCGTTTTTCCTGTTTTTTTAACAGGAGGGAGATTTTCTAAAGACTAAGTTCATCATTGGGAACAATAACCTTGTGATCATTTTCTTCAGCTTGTTGTTGTTGAACATCAAAAAGTTCACGTGCATCTGATTGATGTCCAAGAACAAATTTTCAACATCTTTTGCAGTGTAAAATTGTTTCTTTTGAGCCATTTTTAAAATTAATTATATATGGTGATAACGATTTTACGGTAAAACAGTAATGCCATATATATATATACGGCAATACAGCTTAAAGAGTTAAGGAATGCATACCAAAATTTATCTTCCATCGTCAAAAAGCTTCATATCCTCTAAAATATATTTTTACCTTTTGATTGCACATAATGTAAAGTAATAAGAAAAAGCAAAAAAAAAAAAAAAAAAAACAGTTTTCGAGCTAAATTTCAAAACAGTATATCTTGAATTAACTTCTTGACTCAAAATTTTGTAGAGTTGATTTTGTAAAGTGTTTAATAACAGACAAACTAAAGTAAATCATTTTTTTTTTTTTTTTTTGCAAACTTCCAGGAAATCAACTAAAAGCCAATAGAAATACTTTGATACACAAAAAGATACGGTAAACTGTTATTAAATCTTTTTAGAGACAACATAAAATTCATAAGTTAAAGATTTTGGATATATTTGAATAGACCTAAAACTATATTTGTTTCAACTGCAATAGTATAAAGAAAACTCTGAAAGCGTGAGTTGCTTACCTTCTCGTGCAATTGAAGTAACGAAGAGTCACCATCACGCTTTGTTACCTAAAAATAGTTTGTTTCTCACATAGATACATAAAATACAAACATGGTAGTCATAGGGTGCAAAAAAACAATGACAAGCCTCTAAAAAGATAGCAAGGGAAAAACATTAATAGCGATTTTTTATGCAAAAAAAAAAATACATTTAGACAAAATTCAATGTAATCAGCTTAGGCTATACAATCAATTTTTTAAAAAATATATACTTGTACAACAGATGTGTCAACTAAAATATACTTAATATTATTTAATATAATACAATATTTGTAAAGTTTGCAGCTCATATGCATGAGAACTTACTTTAAAACAAGATGCACGATAAAGAAGTTGTACAACATGACCAATACTTGTTTTAGATGCTTGCGTAAACTGTTTTTCAAGTCTCTGAACAACAAACAAAACAAGGACTTTTCGAGACAATGATATTCCATCTTCCAAAGACAAAAGAATAAGTCTATAAATAAATACAACGCTATGTATTAGCAAAATGATAAGTTTCTATATCACAAGCAGAACAGAATATTGAAATAAGTTTTCAGCACTGAAATCTACAGTCAGTGATGTATCTAGGAGTTACTTGGGCATACCGGATTATAGAAAATCAATACATAGAGCATCTGATATGCTCTCAAAAACAGCTGGGGTTTTAGAAGTGAACTGCAAGCACCCCAATGGGGTGTGGGCAAATCCCCAGAATTTTTTTAGTTTTGCTCTAAATAGTAACTCTAGAATAGCAAACCGTCTGCTGCGTTTATAATTTTTTTTTGAAACAATTTTTGTTATTGAAAAAGATATTCTATTTTATTAAAAAACGAAACAACGAAAAACAAATAAAACTCTGAAAACACCTTGTTTTAATTTTTAATACAGCTAATTTTCAAATATCAAAAAAATTCTTCTTCCTTTTTGACAATGCATAATAATTTTTTTGTTTGCCCGATTCATTTGTAGCTTAAGTTAGCTTTTCTGTTCTTGGAAGAGTTGCGTTAGTTTTAATGTTCGTTAAGTTTTTTGTTCAAAAATTTTTGATCCAAATGATCTTTTTCAGAGATTATTCTATTTATATATAAATTGATACTTGCAACACTCTCTTCTTCTCATTAATAACAGATTAGATTTTTTTTTTTTTTTAACTTCATGCTAAGAATTCACCAAAATGCAATTTTTAAAATATATCATAAGCAAACAATAAAATTTTTGTTTGTAAAAAATTATGCATTTCTATGAATATGTTATTTTGCACAAATACATCGAATATCAATTGCTTTAAATAGCGTTCTTAATCTGCAGATTTTTTATATTTGTAGTTTAACTAAGGTCGTAACCTCGGATACCCATTGAATACGTGTAATTATAAAGTTAAACTCAAGCTATTAAATCATTTTCTGCCTTTACGTTTTAAAAAGCGGTTAGGGCGTTATAATAGTTATTTAACAGGCTTGATTGGTATTATTTTATCATTTATCAGCCCTTTTTCTTTTACACTAGAGGTTATATAAGATAATCTTTACAGAAAATTTGCTTGTTACCATTATGGCGCTCGTTTAGCTTTTAACTGACATGCTTCTAAATAATTATTTGAATAAAGTATAAAAACAGTTCTTCAAAATCACTCATTATGACAAATATATGTATTTTAAAAAAACATGCAAGCTTGGGTTTGTGTGCCAAAACAGGTATACCAGAGTCAAAATTGGCCTAAATACGTCACTAACAGTGTATTTATAAAATCATATTTGATTAAAGTTATACTGAGAAAAAAACTAAATTTACTTATGTAGTCACACATATTATTAATGTCTAATGCATACATCATGCTGATCAAATAAAATATGAAGGAAGTGGTAAATACAATGCCAATATTAAAGATAAAATAACTTTATTTTAAGAAGGTAAGAATGTAAAGTTAAAAAAGAGGAAGTTAAAATAGCATTGCAATATATGAGAGTTTAAATACAAATGTTATAAATTTAAAATTTGTCAAACATACTTTGACTACTAAAGTTAATAGTGGGGACAGCTCACAAAGACTCTAAAGATAGAATCAAGACCTGGAAATTTAAAATTATTCTTATTAAATAAATCTCAAATAGAACACACACACACAAAATAATCCAGACAGCAGTTGGCCTCCATTAAAAAACAGGCATTTGAAAAGGTAGAGTACATAGCCATGAAAACAAAAAAAATAAAGGAAACACCTTGTCCTAATAAAATGAGATTAAAAGCAATCAAATTTTGTATAAAAACAAAAATTGACCCTAAAGTGAAATTTGTGGTCAAATTTTGAATTTTAGAAAGGAAATAAAACGCTGTGATCCCTTAAGAAAAAAATGACCTACCCTTGACCTACAACATGACAATCACAAAAAGGATGGTCTTAAAACAGCATGGACTTAATAGAAATCTCCAAGAAAAGCTAAGACCACACACAATACTCAATTTAGCATTCAACACCATTTATCATTAAAAACCCATGTAATACCTGATGAGTTACTTCCAATAATTAGAAATATTTGTGGGTATACTTGTGCCTGTGCTATCTCCTAATGGTGAAAAAGAAGAATATGATATCAGCATTATAACTGTCCTAAACTGTGCTAATGCGCGTAACCTGGATTTAGGTGACATATATGGATTCAAAGCACAAGAATTATAGCTATAAAAATCAAATAATTGCACAGAAGTTATGATATTTAATCAAGCAGCTATGGTAAGTTCAGAACATTGAGCTGATAAGCATTACTGACAACACCTTGGTTGATGGGTGGAAACTGTTTAAGATTTTAAAATAACTAAAGTAAAAGCCTTAGACCATGCACGAAATTATCAAGAACATGGAAGTCAATTTTTTAATTAAAGTTTTTTGCACCCATAGGTATACACCTATATTGATATGAAAAGTGGGTAACCAATGTACAGATAATAGACGACAGTTAAACAGGAATTTTACAACTTATAATAAACATCTCACAAAGAAGATGACAATTTAAGATATTTATTGCTCTCTAACAAACAAGCAAAAAAAAACTAAAAAATCAACGTTAACGCTATCTTGGTATTTTAAACAGCACCAAAATCAGTGAGGTGGTAGAACAAAAAATAAATAAAGATTGTACTATATTGATACATTTTTTGATCCTACTTGGATAAATTACAATGGAACAGTTATGATAGACAAAACAAAATGTCACCTCGTCAAAGTAAAGCAAACAGGCAAAAGATAAGTTTTTAAAGTATTCATACATTTTTATACAACATAATCAAACTTTCTCATTAGCAACAAATCCTAGTAAAACACTCATAACCTTTTAGTGCAACACAAATCATGTCGTGTATGAGACTTAGGTGGAAAGCCGTGAATGTAACAACAAATGGATACACAAAAAGATCTTTTACCAATAACAGAAGACATTACTTGTTTAAGTGTTTTTTTTTTCTTGTTTTTGACGATCACATGGTGTTCCAATGCTAATGATTAATGAAGATGAAATGTTTCATCTATTTAAATAATCTGGCAATGCTTGATCTTGAAGTGGTTTTGGGTGACAACCCATCCTGTGTTTTTACCTCAAAGAAAAATATAATCAAAACTATAACTGCTTCTGAAAGGCAAAGAATGTGAAAAGAAAAACACTCCTTACAACGCTCTCACCCTCTATGGTTTTTCGAAGATACCTTCTCCAGTTTAAAAAGTATCAGACTGAAATTTTAGGAGAAGTCCTAAAATTTAGATAGAGAAATAGAAGAATAGATAGAGAAATAGAGAAAAGCAATAGACTCGATTTTTGGAGCCATGGTTTTTTTTGAAAAGTAGATCATTTATCAATAAAAACATCCTGAAATATTAATGATGATGTCATGCTTAAAAAATGATGTCATTTTTTTTTATGTATCAAAAACGATTCTAAATGACTTAAGAATAAAACGTGAGACAAAAAATGTTTTTTTTTTTTTTTTTTTTTTTTTTTTGTTAGTGTGACCAAAAATACTGGTGACGAAATGACAGACCTAAAAGAATTTCATTGCTATTGGAAATATTAATGCTTTAACCATTCTCTTACAGAATCAAATAAATTGCATGATATAACATTCCTAAATCAAAAATATCTTAAATAAACAGAAAATTTTTTTTATGACACCTGTCAATTTTATGACGATTTCATCATAGTTATATATATTTTTTAAATTGATAGAAAAAAGATAAAAACTATGTTGTTGCAAAGTTTCATGTAAATTCTCCATCAAATGGCTGAGATCTTGGGGGAGGGGGCGATAAACACTTCCCTTTCGGGTTCTTAATCTCGAAAATAACCTGGACAGAACAGGATTAAAAGCTATGCATGAGAAGTTGCAAGCAAAACAATGCTTTAAAATTAAAAAGCAGCTCATTAAACTTATTTTAATTAGAGCAATAAATTAAGAAATCATCAGTTTTAACCATTAGCAAAACTTTTATTGTGACGAAATATGATATCAACTTTCAAAGTGATTTATAGAAGGTATAGAATTAAAGATTCCTTTTGCGAAATTATACGAAAAAATAAAGAATTTGACATGAGAAAATTTTCTCAAGTCAAATGAAGAAATTTTAGGAAAATCAACCAAATAAAGTTATTCATAACAGGAAGAAAAGCAAAAAAATAAAAAAATGTAACAAAAATAATGTGAGAGAAAAGGAAAGATATTTGTCAGTATTACTTAGTTAATTACTGAAAAAAAACGTAATCTTATACAGCCAAAAAAATAATCAACTCTACTATAACATATTTTCCATTAAATTAAACATTGAAATACCTTAATACTGCTTCCTGCATTGCAGGGCCAAGGAATTGACAACCTCTCTGCCTTACTGCTGCCCAGAGAGCAGTCGACAATGTCTGTGGACTCTGATGCATCAATATAAGTTCTTTAGCTGCTCTTTCACCAATGCTTCTTGCAGCTCGCATTGCTCTTGATTGACCCTCGACTTCTGCCAGTTGGCAATGTATAATAGAGACAATCTTTCTTTGCATTGGGCGAGTGAGAAATCCATTGTTATTTATATGATTGGTAACTGAGCTGGTTATAACAACGTTTTGCAGACACTCAGCTAAAGCCTCAATAGCTCGCCTAGCGGCATCAAATTCTTTTTTATTAGCTTTAATATCTGGTATATCAACTTCAAAAAAATCTGGGACAGTGCCACCACATAGTTTTAACAAAGCGTAATTTATCGGCAGTTTATTAATGTTATTTTGGATCTCCGCTTGATCAAACGGACACTGTTGTTTAGAAAGTCGAAGTAAACATGATTTACATATGCTGTGTCCACAACCTAAACTTATCGGGGGCCTCTGCGTTGAATTGAATTCATTTTGACAAACAGGACATAATTTATAGTCAATCCACTGTGGAGCCTGTATTGGCATTCTACAACTAGCAGCAGCTTTTATTGATTTTTTTAAAAACCTAAAATGGAAAAGACCAATATTATAAAAATCAATTTAGCAAAAAATAACCTCTGGTAAACATTGGCTTGCAAAAACAAATGCATATTTTAAATTAAAATAATAATTATATTAATTTTCAACTTAACATAAGAATAACTTTTAAACAATATAATTAGCTAATATATAAATCCATTATACAAAAATTATATAAAAGTACTAATATAGTATTTCAAGTTAAAAAAAAACAATTAAATTGTAAATATTTATAGAATATTAATATCATAATTTATATACTATTACTCAAGAGCATATCAAAAATATTACTTTCCTGCAATTTTTGTAATTAGTGACATGCCCTTGGAACAACAACTAGGTACATTAATTACAATTATGTTTTTCCTTGAGTATAGATTCAAAAAGAGCTTGATTAATCCCTTAACTGACCTGACCTGACGTTTATATATACGTACCTCATTGACTGGCAGATTCTGTGCCTGACATATATATATATATACCCATTTAGCTTTAGGTGTATATATTAGCTTGTAACTCAAAAAGTTGTTTGTTTCATATATTCACGTGGGTGTAAATTTAAACTAGAATAAATTATTTTACATTTGCCCCCATAGTGACTATTCAAATATAAAATTATCCTAAGTTATAGCTTTTTGAATTTGATAAATTTTTTTTTTATAAAATGGCCTCTTTAAAAAAGTCAGAGCAGTCTATAAATCTCAACGACACTTCTGAAATACGAGATTTCTCACCTGATTCTGATTCTGAATTATTGCCACTTTCTCAGGAGTCATTATCATCATCTTAAGAGGAAATAACAATACCAGAAACCGATAAAGAAGTCATTTTAGAGAAAGTCTCAATTAGATTTGTGGCTGATGAAGCTGCTGCAAACGTTGAAATAAATGAACCAGTGGTGAAAAAGAAAGCAAAAAAGAACTTGACTTTTATGGCCATATAACTTGGCAAAATGAGCCCTTAGTTGATGGAATGACACGCCTAGACTACATGGTTCTTGGACTTCTTCACAAGGATTGGAAAGTGCTGAACCCTTATTTATCTTTGAAAAATGAATACTGACAAACTTGTTTGTTATATAGTGCTACAAACAAACTTATACTTTACAGAAAGTGTCTGTGGAAAGATATATACAAAAACCTCAAGAGATATTTGGATAATTATAAACCTTTCAGCATTACAGGCATTCGACTTTATCTTGTGACAATGTTGTGCCGTGTTATTCTGCAAAAACCGGTGGCGCATATTATAGTACGAACAGACTTTTTGATACTCCAGGTTTCAGACGTATTACGAACCAAAATAAACTTGCTCCTTGAAAAATATATCCACTTTGTCAACTCCGCAACCCTTGGTAATGCATATGATAAAGTTGCAAAATTTGACAATGTGCATAAATATTTATTAATAAAACAGCGGCAGTCACTGTTATCATTAGGATGTGATTTTTCCATCGATGAGGCGCTTCTCTTTTGGAAAGGTCGATTGAGTTGTAAACAATACATCCAAACAAAATGCACACAATTTGGTATAAAATCTTGTGTATTTTCAGATGCCGATTCCGGATATGTTTGGAACTCAACTGTTTATAAAGGCTTAAAACACATATCTGCAGAAATCATCATTATGTTGCTACAAATATTGTCATGACACTTGCAGATAAGATTCGTGATTCAAGGTGATGCTTATATGTAGATAACTGGCAAACTTCCATTGAGTAAGCAGTACATCTGTAATGCATAAACGTTCAACTGATTTAGTCGTTTGTCAATATCATGATAAACGTTCTGAATCTCGTTTTGGGTGTACATGTTGTAAAGTCGGATTGTACGCTGCACCCTGTTTTGAGTGATAACGGCCATGAAAAACTTTAAAGGCAAAGCACCATAAAGCTTGTAAGAATTTTGTTTATTTTTGCATATTGTTTTTTTTTTTAAACATCGTAATTGTTTCGGGAATGAAAATTTTAAATTTTACACCAAAATGACAAAATATGAAAATCCTTGAAATAGCATAAAATAGATTTTACTGAGAAAAAACCTGACTTTTTTGGTATGCTAGGTTATCTGAAAGGCACCGCTTAAGGGGTTAACACACATCACTTCAATTAGCATATATATATACATGCTTGGGAATGACAGGCGTGCAATCGCACGCGCACGCCTTGGCACACACCATAATTTGCAATGGTGTGCGAAAGTTC
>JAUZNK010050954.1:0-15944 GCA_035046665.1 Euphysa ruthae
ATAGCTAGGGTACAGATGATTCTTTAATAGGTAGGGTATAGATGATTCTTTAATAGCTAGGGTACAGATGATTCTTTAATAGGTAGGGTATAGATGATTCTTTAATAGCTAGGGTACAGATGATTCTTTGATAGCCAGGTTATAGATGATTCTTTATTAGCTAAAGTATAGATAATTCTTTAATAGCTAGGGTATAGATGATTCTTTAATAGCTAGGGTACAGATAATTCTTTAATAGCTAGGGTATAGATGATTCTTTAATAGCTGCATAGAGATGATTCTTTAATAGCTAGGGTATAGATGATTCTTTAATAGCTGTGTACAGATGATGCTTTAATAGCTAGGTTACAGATGATTCTTTAATTGCTAGGGTATAGATGCTTCTTTAATAGCTAGGGTACAGATGATTCTTTAATAGTTAGGGTACAGATGTTTCTTTAACAGTTAGGGCATAGATGATTCTTTAATAGCTAAAGTATAGATGATTCTTTATTAAGAAAAGTAAAAAGATATAAGCAATTCAACACAAACCTGAATGTGCCTAGAAAAACTTGCAACTGTTCTCCGAGGTCTTTTATGTTTGTATTAAAATTCATGTAACCAAAATACTTTCAGATAAAAAAGTTATGTATATTTCAAACTTGTGGGAAAATGTAAACAAATACATTTACTACTAAGTAAGTAATAAAAAATATCAAATTGTGATGTATTATTTTAAAATATAACGGGTCCCTTTTAATAACCATAATTTCCATGTGCTATTTTTACAAAATTCAAAAGCTATAGTTCTTTCTTTTTTTTCAATACTTTTGTAACTATTCCAGGGATTTTAAAGAAATTTGATTTTGGTACACTTGGTGACATGACCATAATATTTGTAACTCTATTCAAGGAATACTTCTCAAATTGATGCATAGCAAAGTAGAAATAAGTTAAGATGTTACTATACATAGTATAGGCAAAAGGAAAAAATTAATGAGCGTAAAAGTGGCCTAAAATATTCTAAAAAAATATTGCAAATTTAAAATCGGAGTAAAATTTGTATCATAACATATTTATAAGCAATATTTAATATCTAATATTTAAGCAATATTACTGCTTCAAAATGATTTTGAGAATTGTGAAATTCATAAATGAAAAAAAGCTATAAAACCATATATGATAACTAAATCAAAACATTTGAAAATAAAACTAAGACAAAAATAAACCAACAAAATCCCGCTGTAAAAATTGTCAGAAATTGATATTAGCTTCACCGCAAATATAACTGCCTTTCATACTCCCATCATAAACCTACTAAGTGCAACAACACTCTACACATTAAAGGAGAAAAACAACAAGATATAAATACTAAAAAATAGATAAGACATTATTATTATAATTTAATTTAGATATTTACAAGTGGTAATAACAAGGCAAAAATTCACCAACAGAAATACTGATAAAATACAAAATAATTTGAAAGTAAACACCATGATTTTAAGATAGAGAAAAGAAATACTGTGATTTTAAGAAAGAGAGAAAAATAAATTTACAACATATCTAGGACTTTTTACGATACCAGATAGCCAATTCAACAAAATTTAAATATATAGATATGAAAGCTTACAAAATTTTACTTTTTTAACAGTTTAACCCAAAATTGTTATATTTTGATATCCTGATGAGACAAACAAAACAGACAAATAGACCCATTTATATCCAAAGGTTTGTCTTTTCTTTTAATATAATAATATTCCTAACTATATTGCTATATAGTTGACAGGCATCGGACCATGCTAGAAAATTAGGAACATCACCAAAACTTTTTTAGAGTAAAAATAAGAAAATTTTATTCATCTAGACAATAGTGACTCTTTACTCAGAAAATTTAAATTTAAAAAAAGCCATAACATCAAAATTCATAGATAATTTGGCCAGTTAGAAGGTGGAGATCAGCAAATCATTGTTAATCTAACTAAGATCAAACTACACCAACTTTTTGAAAGAAATGCTAATAATTTTACTACAAGGAAATTTTATTCCACCTGAAGGTTGAAGAGAAAATCAGTTTTAAAGCAGAGAAAAAAGTTTTAACACAAAATTGTGGTAAAGTATAATTAAGTTAATTGCCAATAATTATTGCATTCAAATAATGAAACTATAAGGATAGATTGATCGTGAAAAAAAAAAAAAAATACAATAGTGATAATGAATAATGAACAATGAAATATATATTTTTGCAATGAATTAGTCAAAATGAAGTTAAAAACAACATTTTCATTAGTTAACGCAACATTAAAGCATTGCAACTTTTAATTCCACATTAGTTTCTTGCACATTTAACTCCTTTGCATTTCACAGACAATTAAAAATTTTCTAGAATGGCAAATTAGATTGAAAAAGAAGACAATATTATTTTTAACGTGGGAGCCAACAAATAGCCTTAAGCTATATTTCCAGAAAGGTGTACTTAGACTTCCCATTTGAGCTTACAGTAAAGAAAATCATTGATTCCGAAGTGGGTTCGAACCCGCAGCTGTAGGATCAGAAGACCAAGGCCTTATCCACTTCGCCAGACAATCAGATATTAATACTATTATTTAATTTATATAAACCATGCCCCAATATATTGTCAAAATTTTATAAAAATAAATATTACTATACTGTTCTTGGCTTTACAAAATCTAGCCATATTATTAATTAAATATAAAAAATAATTAATTACAAACCAGCAAGCCTATCCCATGAGAAATATGGAAATTAGAAAATTAAATCTAAATAAAATTAAATGTAGTATCTAGAATACATAATAATTGAGGAGCAATTGAAAATTTTTAAACATATTTGTTATATGTCACACAATGAAGAAATCATTTCATTACTGTATTGAAAAAAACGATAACGGGATAAAGGCATCACCTTTCCCTGCAACTTCAACACTTTCAAAAAAAGCCTGGTACGAATTTTTTTTATGGGATATAAAGAAAATATGATATTTTAAGAGAAAAAAAGAATTTATATTACAATGATGACTCACTCCAAAAACACTCTAAAATAACATGAAATTAAGCAGCCTAGATAACCTGGTGCATAAAATCTCGTAAAAACTTTGAATAAAGCAGGCTAGATACAAACACTCTAAAATAGTAAAAATTCAAAATCTTAGCTAAATTCTTAAAGAAATAATTTTATTCCACATTGCCATTTGTCTACTGCGATATAATTTGGCCAGACATTATGCTTTAAAATTAAAAACATATAGTCGATAGCCTATCCTACTTTAATTACAAATAATAACTACTTATAGACAAAAATTTATCTACCCTATTAGCCAGGAAAACTAAGAAGTTACCACTGCAAAACAACAAATTAATGCAGAAATTTCCAGGGAATATGGTGAGCAAAAGTTTATTTTATCAGAGAGGATTCATTAAACAGATTTACTCAACACATGATATATTAATTCATATTCAAATCATATCAGTATAAAGTTGCTTTGGAGGTTTTCCTAGATTACTAAATACATCAACAGATGGGACCTTTGGCAAAGCTTAAAATACACCACCAAAGTACCATGGAAAAATTAGCAATCAAAATCTTTAAAAAACATTCCTAAAAAAATATACTATACAAATATCTTGAAGTCTACAGTATATTTTAAGCACTCAGGTTTCAATATTCCTCCATAGAATTACTCCCCTACTTTTGGAAGACGACCTTATAAATCTCACTATGTTGTCTCGCAGAGCACACTTTTTAGGGCACACTTTTAAGGCCAAACAACAGGATTTAACAGTTTTTATTGAAAGATCTTCTTTCTAAGGACATTTCATATTGCTTCTCTATAACCAAGAACCAGAACTTTTCTTCATCTAAACAAAAAAGAAGAGCCTGAGTCCAATTGTCTTATAACTTCCTTAACTAGAAAACCATAAAACTTTGATGTTCTTACCGTTAAGCATAAAAATTTGTTTCAGAAAACCACTACCACTCATCAGAAAATTTTTAGATTAAAAAAAATTTTTTTTTTTGTCATGTGGTCAAATAATTATTATTTGCTATCCAGAAATAAAGTTTTGGCAAGATCAGTCTAATTTCTCAAAAATGCAAAAATCCCACCCCTTAACATCCTACAAAACTTAAAAATTAAAGCGTAATTTCTTGCATAAAATGTATATCTTTTGACAGGTAGTGGTACATGTCTCCCTTTTTAACCTTAATTTAAACAGAAGTAAAAAAAAAAATTAAACTAAAGAATTCCAAAAAAAATTCAAAAGATGTTATTTTTAGACCTAGAAATTTTAGATGCTTTGGTTATGAGTCTATAGACCCTCTTTCAAGTTAAGTATCGAAGATTCAGAGTAAAGTCAGTATTATGTAGGTCATTAGAACTTTTTTATTTAGCAGATAATAAAAAATAAATTTTATGTTTTACAAGTAGAATAAATGTTGAGAGGTATATAAAAAAAAAATGTTTTTTTTTATAACCTATTAAGCACCATTATTATTTTTTTTATCTTATTTTTTAACCTGTTTAAAACTTTGCTCCTTTGTATTTCGAACGACAAAATCAACAGTGCACTGCTAAATATTGATATTCTTATTTTAATAAAAGAATATCAAAATCTTATTTAACAAACTTTCACCTTTGCACAAAAGATTAGTATGGTTATGATAAAGTGTTTCAGAGAAAAATAGATGTGTTTAAAGGACTTTCTCCTACACCTGAGTACTAAAAAGACATTTAAATAAGAACATCTTAAAGTTTTAGTACTCAGATTTTTCACATCATAAACAAGTATTAAAGTTTCCACGAAAAAAGTGGAATTTACTTCAAATCAAAAAACAACAAAAACTTTAAAACAGCAAACTTAGGATAAACATTATGATAAAATGATATCATATTAAACCAATAAAAAAAACACTTGATCATACAATAAAAATATACCAATGTAATTGTTATATCGTGTGTTCGTGTAACAGTCATTTTTGTCACGTTTTGTAGGTTGAAAAGTAACCATGCTATAAAACAAAAAGATTAAAAAAAAATGCAACTTATGTTGTAATACACATTGTCATACTTTAAAGAAACTAAATCGAGTTCTTAAATTTCTGTCAAGGGAAAAAAAAAGAACAAAAATGAAATTTAAGAAACCTAAAAATGAAAGTCAAATCATAATCGGCAGAAAATTTCTTGTAGCTCAATAACAAACTTTTACTCTAAAATGTAAATTTAAAGAAAAGCAAAAAAAAAAAGCTTTTATGGTAAGATTGTAACCAGATATATTCTATGCAATCCTACGATCATAAGTAAAATAAATTTTAGTAGATGGTTCTAAAATAAGGTTTTGGTGAAAATTTCTTATCTAATTGCTGCAAGAATCTACATTTTTACTTAAAAATATTTGAAACCTTAATAAGGTGCATATATTTATATAAAACTTTGAATAGGTGTATTTACATTCACATGAGTGAATCCATTGCAATGATCTCAATTTGAAATTCTTTGGAATTCTTGAAAGTTAAGTACAACAACCATTTTTTCATTCAACCAAATACAAACTCCTGAAAATTTTATCGCTTTTCATTCAGTGAGTTTAAAACAGGTTTTAAAAAGAAATAAACAAAAAAGTTGCTGTTATTATCTAAAAAAATTAACAGTTTTATTTCTATTCTTATTAAAATTTCTAAAAAAGGAATGATTTTATTATCAACACACAAATAAATGTAAATAATTTCCTCGTATAAGTAACCTTAAATTATGCCCTCCTATCTTCACTTATAAATGATACTAAAGACATAGCCTTTCAAATAAATCATCATCTAAAGGCTGATCTCCACAATTGACTGCTATAGCTTTCACAGAATTTCTATCGAAACCTTACTAACAAAATATATAAAATCAATCAGCCAGAAAAAATACTTCACCAAAAATGTAATTTATAGACAAATTTTAGGTTTTAGGCCAGATGAATATTTTTTTTTAATGGACAGAATCCCAAATCTATCAAAAATCATTTCTCCTAATGGCATAAAAAATTTGACAAAGCTGTTAAACAATTTCTACGAAAAATAAAAGAAAACCTTTTGGACAAAACTTACTTGTTTTTAAATTGTGTCCTGGGTCCAAAAATTTCAATAAGGCAGAGATACCAAAATCATCAAAAATAATATTTCTTAACATCACAAAAATTTCTGGCTGTCTCAGAAAATTATTTGTGGAGACATTAGAACTGTGATATAAACAAAGCTTTTCTTGTGCTATATTTGCCATTACTTCATGACAGTTTTACATAATTTTAATAATTTTGCTTGACTATTTATATTGTTTCTAGCCTTTTATTGTTATTCTATCTAGAAAAAGTGAGCAATCTAATTGAACTTGACTCTTTTCAGGGTCTAGGACATAAATGGAAAAATGATTAGAAATAATATTATAGTCAAAAACATTGGAAAATAATTTCTTGACTGGATGTAATTTCTGGACTGAATTTGAAATAGCCTAAAAAAGTAGTTACAACATATCAAAAAAATTTTTAGCAACATTGATATAAAATTCATTGCGAAAAAATACTTTTTAAAAAAACTTGGGCAAGAATTTCTTGCAGGCATCCATATGAGGCGAAAGCTTTATATAGACCTCCAACTTTGTGAATAGTTATAAAAAAGTTAATGAGCATAATTTTAAGTTCTAAAAGTTATTTTTGTCTTAAAATTTCCAATTTTAGGCACATTTTGGTGGAGTATCAAAAAGACAAGAAACTCTTTTAAAAAAAGAGAATTTTTCATTATTCTTTATTTTTGATGAGACACTTTTATGTAAAATTTTAAGGAAAAACACATAAACAGATATACTCATAAGCATAAATGAATTTATAAGGACTCAATCAGTTTCTCCGAGAGTACAAGGCATTACTAAACCTTCTAAAGGAAACCCTACCTTCTGTAGCTCCTGCTCTTCAACTTTAGCAAGAATCTGTTTAACTTGACTAGGCGAAAAGTGTACAATTGCAGTCAATACTTTTGCCATTTGCTATAATAATATCAAAAATAGCTATAAACAACAACTCACAAAGTTTAAATTTTAGAATGTATTTATGGCTGCAGTTGCTATATAGACAACAGTCTTTAATTTTCTTGATGAGGAAAAACGTCAGATAGCGAAACTTAATTTTTGGCAAAAAAACACCCTCCAAGATATTAAGACAAATAAGACAAAAATCTAAAATCATCACTTTATTACTCAAAGGGTGCTAAAACTTCATTGCAAATTTCATTAAAAATGATAAATTGAGCATTCCGGAAAAACAAATAAAAAACATAATAAGTAAACATTATAACAGAATAAGTAATTTTTCAAAACCTTATTGCGTTGTTTGTTTTGATCTTCATATATTTCCATCAAATAATACTAGCTCTGATCTCAAAAAAAATTAGTTTTTTAGTTTTGCTATGAATATTAATCTTTAGTGACTAATGGAAAAATAGAAAATCACACGTACTTCAGAAATTTAGAATATAAAAAAATTTTAGGTTCTAAATTCGTAAATTTCCAGAATATTAGTCAAAAGCTAAACATAACCTCTTAAGAAAAATCAAAAACAGCTTTTCTCAGGCCAAATTAAGCATATGAAGGGTTGAGTACTAGGACTGATATTTTTAAAGTAGTCATTCAGCTAAAATTATCATACATAACATTGTTTAACATCATAAAAATTAATGGCAGAATCAAACCATAATTCTTAAGGAATACCAAAAAAATAGAATTTTTGGACCAACAATTAGCTGTCTAGAAGTCAGGGCAGCAGACAAAAGAAGTTTTAAAAGACACCAACATTTTATTTACATCAGACAAAATTTCAGCAAAATAGAAACATAACTTCTTAAAAAAATCAAAAATGTCACATAGGCATTTGATGACATTTAGTGACCTGCGACCCAAGAATAAAATATTTTATTACTTTAAAAATATTTGAAATATTTTAAATCTATACTGAAAAAAAAAAAAGAAAAAAAAAAAGCTTATTACAAATACCTCTGTCACAAAAAGACAGAATTGGTGAGATTTTTACTATATGATAAAAGTAACAACCACAAAGACTAATGGATTTCTGGTGACTCTTATTTAAAGATACATATAGTAACTCAAACAGGGACCAAAAATACAAAAAAATTTGCAATCTCCCTAACTTTATTGAAATTGTATGAGCAGATAATATGCATTTAAAGTATTAGTGGCATATTTTGAAATACACATAAAATTAAAAAGTAAATACATCTGATTTATGAGACTTTTTCCATTTAAGTAATGATTATATTTAGAATCTTAAATTAGATTGATAAAATACACAATCTCTTCAACAATGTTATATTCTTAATTTAAATAAAATACCAAAGTAAATAAAATACTATGGTATATTCCAATCAGATAAGCCAATGTCTAAATTATAAATTTGTAATTATAATGGAAAAATATGCCAAACAAACCCATAAGCCTCCACACTAAAGTACTTATCATATTAACTTCAACTAACAGGAATTCCAAACGGAAACAGAGATATCTCTACCAAAACATTGAAAATAAGCATTAACTAATTTATACTTACCGACCTTTGCCTTCCCATCATATATTGGAATAAGATGTTCCTTAAATACTAAAAAGACAAAAATTGAAGTTATTCACCCGCATCAGTTCAGCGTATGAAAATACAAAAATATGGATTTTTAATTTTAATTTTTATGTTAAATTCTTAGTAATTGAAGGTGACCAAAAAATTATTATTTAAGAATTAAATACACAAAACAAGAATTCACTTACTTCAAATTCTATTGGTTGAGGGGATTTTGGAGATGACCCTTGTGAATCATTTAAACTTTGATCAAGTACTAATGTAGCAGGTCGAGTGTGGTCTGGCGTTACAGGAGAATTGCGCTCCACTTGCATCACAAGAACTCTTTCACGTTCACGAAGAGATGTTAGTTCTTTACTCATTATTGTTATCCTATCCTGCAAACCAAACCATGTATTTGTTAAACATATTAGTAAGTCTTGAAAATTTTATGTTGATAATTGCTCAGTTGTAACAACTATTTATAAAATGGTTATATTCTTAATTATAAAAAATTATGTTGCAAAGCTTGATAATTATATTTTGCTATAAATTGAAACGCCTTTTTAACACCCTTATAAATTTCAACCTGTAAATTACCTATCCACAACTGCTCCTAAAGAAAATTCTTTGGCCAACATTCAACTTTCACTTGAACCTACTGTTACAAAAATTTAGCTATCATTACAGATATCTAAATTCAATATCCACTCCTAAATCCAGGAACCCACTTTTAGCTACTCTTCAACCCAGCAAATTCTCATTCTTAACTTAATAATAGTTTAATAATCAAAATACCTTTAATGCCATAACTTCTGACGGTTCCATTTCTATATCAGACTGAAAAAAAAATTTTAATAGATTTAATTAATCAAATATTCTCCAAAAGATATTTTTATTAAAAAATTCATACTTCAATTAACCGAATATTATTTAAATGCTTAAAAATGTGCAACTGCAACTTTCAAAAAACCAGAATTTGTGTCATTAAATTATTGATAACCAAAATAGCTATTAATGTTATAAATGTTTTCTAACAAAATAAACAATTATTGAAATAAAAAACTTTGAAAGTGAATAAATTTAGTAAAAATTTAAATCATGTTTAAAGTTGCAGACCCCAAAAAAATTTTTTAAAAAGAACCTTTTATTGGTCAACCGAATAAGTTTTATACAAAATAAAAATATATAAATTAATAAATAAATTTAAATAATTTCAAAAAGCAGCATAATAGTTGATTTGTATAAAAAGAGAACTCTAATTCAAGCCAATACAGGAAATTCTGCTGCTAATTTGCACATGTAAGGCTAAAAAAACAAAACATTTCTAAACTCTACATAATATGAACTTTGACTAATTGTATAAAAATTTCGCTTACACTTGAAGTTAGGTCTTCCATTGACCCAGAAATCGAGTTTGTTTTTTCAGCAATTAGTTTTCTCATCTCTGTTTTGTTCTTTTTTATCAACATCTTAAATTTCTTTTCCTGCATCTGCAACTCTGACTGATGTTGTTCACTATTCTCATGTAATATTATATCGTGCTTATTTTTCATTTCTCCTAAACGGGTTTTATATAACATTTCAGTTTCTTCAACAGTAACATTTTTTTGCACAGCAATCTGTAGCTCTTCTTCATGTCGTTTAACTAATGACTCTATCTGTTCATGATAATCTTTTTCTAATTTCTTTATAGATTCATCTTGCTGAATCGTCAAATCTTCAATCTCTTTAGATAAAGAGTTAATTTTTTCATCAGATTCGTTTTGAAATTCAACTAAATCTTTTTCACGTAAACGTAGCTCTCTTTGCAACTCCATAATTTGTTCGTCATAGTCAATAATAAGTTTTCGCTCTTCACGCTGTGCCATCTCGATGGCGTCTTGCACTGCACATTCAATGTCTCTATTTTTATTATTTTGATCTAATTGAAATTCTTTCAGCATCTGCTTGATTTTTGAATTGAATTCAAAGTCTTTTTCTTCAATTTTTGCAGTTAACTTCTTTGTGACCATATCAGTTTTTTTATCTGCATCTTCCAACAGAGCTTGAATTTCCTTTTTATGATCATCGTCGAGGTGCTGTTTCTGTGTCTTCAATGCTGACATCTTACCTATGATCATTTGCTCAATCTTTTCGTTTAATTCTGAAACCATTTCTTTTTCTGATAATAATTCGCTTTTTGTATCATTTAGCTGCTCTGTCACCACTTTACAATTTTCCTGAAGTTTTTCAATATTTAATTTGTGTTCATTCAGCATCAAATCAACCTTGTTATCCACTTTCATCTTCATTTCTTTCATCTGCTCTAGGTTCTCGCTTGTAATAAGTAACTGTTCCTTTAATGATGAAATCTCAGCTTGTAGTCCTGATATCAATTTTGCTTGCTCATCAATTTCCTGATTTTTTTTAATAGATGTTTCATTTAATTGTGCCTGCATTTCAGCAACTTTTGCTTCATTGATTGAATTCTGGTCTGCATAATCCTTTCTCATTTTCTTAATCTTTGACTCTGCCTTCTGTTTCATTTCTAACAGTTTCTTCTTATTAGCATCATTATTTTTAGAAATTTCTCGCATTAAATCACCAGCACTCTCAGTTTTTAACAAATGAATTTCCTCACAATGTTTTTCTTCTAATTCTCCAATTCGTGTCTCTAACAAATTTTTAGCTTCCTTTAGGTCATTCTCAAGTAAATCACATTTCCCAGACCAAATTAATTCAGAAGATTGAAGGGATTTTTCAAGTTCTGAATTTTTGTCTAACAACAAATTAAATTTTGTATCCATATCTGAAGAACTAGAGCTAATATTTGCTATTTGCATTTCAAGTTTATCGATAATATTTTTGCAAGAAATTATCTCATTATTCAAGTTTTCTTTTTCTTTTCCAAATGAAGTTTTTTTGTTTTGAATTTCTGTTTGTAACTTTTTAATTTCAGACAAGAGAGTTTGCTCTTTATCGTTTCGACTTAAAACCTGCTTTTCATACTCATCTTGTTTGTCTGAAAGTTCATATTTTTTACGTTCTAAAATAATATTAACTTGTTCTAATTCTTCAGTTTTTGAGCATAATTCAAATTTCAAATTAGATTCCAATTCCTTTTGGTTTGAATCAAGTTCTATTAATTGAGACTTTAGCAGATTTATTTCATTCGCCTTTGCTGATATTTCATTATCTTTTTTTATCTCGTTGTCTCTTAGTAATGCTTCTAATGAAGCAACCTTTGAACTTAAACAACTAATTTCATCGTTTTTAGACAGAATCAAATCATCAAAATTATTTTTGTTTTCATTGATTGCACATTGCAAGGAATTATTCTTTTCTGTAAGATTAACTATTTCTTCGTCTTTCAACTGTGTTATGTTTTCGAGGTTTTGTTTGTCTGTTTCACCTTTCTCTGTTAGCAACTCTAAAGAAAGGATTTTTTCTGAGAGAACAGTTATTTCATTATTCTTTGTCTGAACTCTGTTTTCTAAATGACTATTTTCTTCCTCTATATCCTTAATTGAATTTGTCATTGATTTTATTTTATCACAAAGATTTTCCAACTCTGTGTTTTTCATACTTAATTGATTTTCAAGAGTTTGCTTCAGTTTTTCATTATTTTGCTCAGCTTGTTTTTCGCTATCACTTTTTTCACAGCAAAGAATAGTTAATCTTTGAATTTCTTTTTCATTTTTTTCATTAGCTTTGTTTTGCAATGTTAGTTTATTAGTTAAGTTGTCAAATTTTTCTAATACCTCGCTATAATTAGAATTTACATTTGTGTAAACTTTGAAATTTGATTCTTGTAAGCTTGCAATTTTATTTCGATTGGTTTTGATTACCTCAGCTAGTTCTTTTAAAAGCTGTTTTTCTTCTAACTGACTAAGATTCTCGTCATATTTTCTATGCTCAATATTGTAAATAACACAATGTGACAAACCAGCTTGGCATATGTCATCAATCCATTTGTTAACAAATTTCAAATTGTCAATACCCCTTGCAATAAATTTCTTAACTTTATCATGCTGTACCTGGATTAAATTGATTTTGTTGTTAACTTTCTCAATTTTGTTACTACAGTCAGCTAACATTGCTTGTTTTTCATTATTATAAGTTTCTTCCATTATTTGAATTTTTGTTTCAAAACTTTTAGTTAGATCGTCAGCTTGTTGTTTATAACGTGCTTCTAAATCAGCAATGTCAACTTTGTGAGCTTCGTCCATTTTTTTGGAATATTCAGCAACGGAAATATCTTTATTCTGTAATAAATCGTTTATATTTTTGCTAAATTCTTCTTCTTTTTCTTTTATTACATTTTCATAATTAGTAACTGACAACTGTAATGCCTTAACCTCTTCATTCTTTGCATTGAAATTTGATGTTTGTTGACTGGAACTCCTTTTTAGTAAATCCATTTCTGATTTCAATTTCTCTATAACATTCTCTAGTTCTAAATGATACTCCTTTAGACACGCAATTTCAGTGTTACATTCATTCAATGATGATTCATACCCAGCATTTACGTTTTGTAAACTATCTTTTTCTTTATCTAACATATCACTATTCACTTTCAGAGTATCTATATCATATTTGTATTCAGCAATACAATTTTTGTGTTCTAAAATCTCATTTTGTAGATTTTCATTCTCACTATTTATTTCATCAATTTTTTTATTCAAATTATCTAGATTCTTTTTAAGAGCATAATTATCTTCTTCTTGGACAGCAACTTTAATCTTCAAAGCTTGTTCATTAGAGTTCAAAACATTGTTTTCTTCAGTTTTCAATGATAAACAAGACTTGAGACTATCAATTTCTTTCTGAAGTAAATCAACCTGAGTTTTAAAATTATCATTATCAAACTCTAACATTTTACTCGACTCTTCATGCACCTTTGTTTCATTACTTATTTTATCCATGTTTTCTTTCGATTGAACAAGTTCAACATCCTTATCTGCCATTTTTAACTTAATTGTATTAATTTCAGATTCTAGAGATTGTGAATTTTGCTTTTCTACAGTCAGCTCACTCACACATAATTCTATTTCTTTTTCAAGAGTTTTAATTTGTTTAACGTGATCATTTAACTTCTGAGAACTCTCCTCCAATTTGCATCTCAAATCAAGTATTTCTGAGTTTTTGGCTTCAAGCTCAAGGTTTATATTCTCAATAGTCTTTGACTGAAGCATCATTTCATTCCTCATAAATTCTTGTTTTGAAATTTCTTTGTTGTATCCTTGTTCCTTCGTTACTAAGCTTTCACTTAATTCTTTTATCCTCATCTCAGATTCCGATAATGATGTATTAAGAGATTCCGAGTCTACCTTTAATGCTCTAGCTTGATCAACTTCTGTTTCTGCATTGATTAAATTTGTCTCTAACTCGCTACATTTTGCCTCTTTTTCATCTAAACGTGAACGTAGCTCCTTTATTAACTTCTTCATATCAGCAACCTTAACTTCCATTTTTCTAGTGAGTTTCAAATGTTCAGATTGCATTTGTTGTTTTGTATCTTTAACAATGGATTCAAGTTCTAATTTATGAGAATTTTTAGCTTCTGTGAGACTTTGTGATTTTTTCCTTGCTTGTTCCTGCACTTCATAGATCTTAGCCTGTGACAAACGTTTGACTTTAGCTAATTGCTCATTATGTTCTTGTTGTTTAGCGTTTTGTTGTTCTTCAAATCTCTTTAACTGTTCTTCAATTTGTGTCTAAAAGGAAAATGATGATTTATAGTCACAAATAAACTTAGACCTGCTCAGATCTTAATTGAATGAGTATTAAAAAAGAGACACCATCTAATTTTGCAGATAAATAAATATTAAATAAAAAACTATTTGAGAAAAAAATTTCTAAACGTCACTCACTTAATGTATGATTCTTCGTACATTAAAAAAATATTTAGGGAGAAAAATTGACAAGTTCATATGTGAGCAAATGTACATTAGTCCACTGAATTTAAAAGCAAGCTGGTAGAAATTGACTGAAAGAGCTAGTGATTAATGGACCCCAGGATAAGTAAAAAGTGTATGCATTGATGTATGGATGCATGAATTTATGTGTGCATGTGTGTCTGTATATGTGTTTGCGTGAGTGTGTCTGTATGTATGAATGTTGGTGTGTGTGTGACTGAGTGTGTGTGTTTTAATGTGTTTCTGAGTGTGTGTCTCTTTAAGTATTTGAGTGTGTGTCTGTTTAAGTGTCTGAGTGTGTGTCTGTGTGTGTGCACCTTTGTGTGTGTGTGTGCCGGTGTATCTGTGTGTGTTTATGTATGTTTGCATGTATAATAGCAATCAATGATATCACCTTAGACAAGCTCTTAGTGAGTAATAGACTCCAAATATTAAATTGGCAAAAAAATTAACATTTCTCAGTTTCTCCTTCTCAAAAAAAAAAAAAAAATATTAACAGACATTTTTTAACTTAGCTTTAAAGTAAAATGCAATTATGATCTTTTTGGATAAAATTTAACTGATAGGTTCCTCATAGCAAAAAAAAAGACTCCCTCTATATTCCTACAACTTCAAACAAAAATAAAAACAAATTTATTTGAAAGAAATAAAAATGTTGCTTTTAGATCTGCAAAGTTAAAAAAAAAAAAAAATTGATTTTTAAAAATTTCATTTTTTGACCTAAAACAACCTTGTTTCAGGGCCCGAGCAAATGATGAGAATTTTAAAAAGAAGGAATGAAAAGATTTTAATAAAATGTTGTTTTTAGGCCCAAAATTACCATATTTTAATCCTATATAGAAAGTGAGAACTTTTTTTTTTTTTTTTTTTAGTAACACTGCCCATCGTTATCTTATTATTTCATAACTTTACAAAAATTTCAGAAAAATAATGAATGGTTTTGAAGAAAAATGGGCGAACAGACGGATGAACGGTTTTGAAGAAAAATAGGCAAACAGACGGATGAATGGTTTTGAAGAAAAAAGGGTAAACAGACAGATGAACAGTTTTGAAAAAAAATAGACGAATGGACAGATGAGCAGTTGAAGAAAAATGGGCGAACTGGCAGATGAAAGGTTTTGAAGAAAAATGGGTGAAAGGACGGATGAACGGTTTTGAAGAAAAACGGGTGAATGGATGGATGAATAGACAGATGAACGGACGAACATGGATCTGTTCATAAGACTCCACAGGAGCCAAAAAGGGAAATTTTACATTAAAAGCATGCATAGATAAAAAAACATGTATAGAAAAAAAAAAAAACAATATAAACTTGTTGAAAAACTATTTACTTGAATAACTGCATTATATTTTTATATTTTTTCTGATAGGAATTAGCAATGAGAGCAATATGGTATATTATGTCATATACTTGACAAAAATAAGTAAGATATCAAAATTTTAGATATATATA
>JAUZNK010050965.1:0-15944 GCA_035046665.1 Euphysa ruthae
TGTTTTGCAAACGAAGGCGTCTCGCAGTACCAGTAACCAACTAACTCCACACTGCTACAATATTTCCCAGGTGGACCATCGCAATGATGGCCTTTACACGAGGTTATAAGTATTACAAAGGTAAAAAATGTTAATAGGTACATATTGGTACTGTATTCGTATTGTCTAAAATAATAGCTCGAATTAACTGAAAAGCCTGTATTTATATGAATATCATCTGTATAAATTGTGCGGTTAAACCACATCCTACGTCTCTAAATGTTCGTAATTTTCTTCGGTAATAATATTAGCTTTTCAAATTTAAATACTTAATTGGAGAAGGATGTTATCATTTTCGCCGATGAATGTTCATAATGTTTGTTGATGTGCAATATTGGAGCAATATTTGAACTATATACGTCGTAAGATGAAAATTGGTTCGTCGTTTAGCTTAATTACTGCCTAGATCGTTGAATCAGCGCCGGTCTTTCTTTTTATTCTGAGTCGGTAGCTTGCAATTAATCACTATAATCACTCTTTAAATTGATCTAATAGTACGAATTATTCATGACTAATTGGGTTTAGTTTTTAAAGCTTAACTCTTATTCATTAAATAAAAGCCTGAAAAGCTTATTTGCTTAAATGATTATTTGGAAAGTTCCTTTAAATAACATAATATTTCGCAATTCCCAAACCTTTATCCTTTACAAGTGTTTAAAGCCATGTTTTCGAAGAACAAAAAAGAATTTCAAAAGTTTTGATTTTACGTATGTATTGCAATTTATTCCAAAATTACTTCAGCCGTATTGTCGGTACTAGATTTCAATTACCTAGTCAAGCATTGTAATTTTTCTTGTAGGCAAAACGAGAATTTTTTAAAAGTAACGATGATACTGTTTTTGAAATGGACCACGGCAACCTTGGGGTTATTATTTTTTCTCTTTCATTTCCCAGACATCTTAAAAGAGAAGTTTTTATCGAATTTATTTTATAATTAAAACATGATTGTGGTCAGCACAAAATGTTTCAATTTCCGTTTCTGTTAATCCAATATAAGTTTTGTCGAGTTTATTGAGAATCAAAACAAAGCATCCATAAATTACTTTTTAGTTAGTATACAAGTTTTCATCTCTTGTTCTTTTCAGTCTAGCGTTTTTAGGAATGAATTTTAGGGATGAATTTTAGCTCAAAATTTTTGTATCCGCCGTTCCAGCCTTATTTACCGAAATTAATAAAGTGTTGTAAATTTTATCTTCAAAAGGAACAAAGAATATAAATATTATTTTAACCCCATTTCAGACTTAAAAACACTTATAAAGATAAAAAACATTAGTTAATCACTTTTTTTTTATCTTTTTGGCCCTTCCAAAAAAATATTTAGGTCGGAAAAACCTATTTTTCTCTAATTAATTTTCTCAGTGACTAAGATATAAAAACAAAAGGGCTTCACTGTTAGTCGTGTATAGATTAAATATATAATCTATGACAATGTATGCATATGTTAGCATGATCTATTTTCATCCGCGTATTTTCTCATAAGTAATGTTAATTTTTTAAAAAGGCTAACGTTTTAAAAAGAAATACAAAAAAACCTTTTTGCTGCAGTTGGACGAGTTTGGTTAGTATGATGAAACTAAAAAAAAAAAAAACGTATATCATTTAAAACTAGAGAAAAAGAAAAAGCTCAGGAAAACTTCTAAAGCATGAATAACCACTGTATAAAAATTGAATGTATAAAATAGCTTTATCTATAAATGTTGCTGTAAACACAAACAAAACTATTTATTATAAATCAAAAATAGGAAAAAGAAAATATTTGCAATATGAAATGTGGTTGAGCATTGGAAATGGTAACTAGATTGTATTACAAGCATAAATTAGGGTTAAATTGTGAAGAAAATTTTCAATTAGTATCAAAATAACATATAACTTCAATGAATCTAATATTTTTCTCTAATCATTTACCAAAAAGGGGTATTTTCACCTTACCATATAATACAAGAGGTCATTTAATCTTTTTTATTGAGGTGGAAAACAATTTCATAGAAACAGTAAAATTTGTCTTTAATTACGAAGCTGGAGCTTATTTGGCAACAACGCGAAAAATTCTCTATGGCAAAGAATTTTTTATTTTGCTGACTCCACAGAAATCCCGTGCCGATATTGGAGGCGAAGTCCGTGCCTAAATTCGTGCCTATTTTTTCATATTTTGTCTCACCTCCTCATTTATTTATTAATAATATGTATTTGAACAGTGTTTACTCTAACAATTATCTTTGAAAAACTATTTTTCGCACACATAGAGGACTTATAAATTTTCAACTAATTACTAAAAGCTTTTTTTAAAAGGTTCGGTCTTTTGTTAAACATAAATCCAGTCCTTTATTATTTTTTTTTTCATGTAAAAAGATAAAAGTTGTATAAAAAAATTTTACGTAAATACTATTTGGCTACAATTTTTGATGTTCCAAGGGAGAGGGTGGTATGAATTGAAAAGCACGCTCGACTGGTGTGTGAGAGTGGGGTGAAGATGGTTACCTCAAAGCATATTAAAACGCAAAGAGGAGGGGGAAAGAGGGAGAAAATTTTATTTAAACGTTATGCAAAAGAATCTGTTGTTTTAGTATTTAATTTCGTGTCTTTAAACAGAAGCGGGTGTTTTATCAAGAGTAAGTAAATTTAAAACTTTGCATCAAACCATTTTTTTCCTATACAGTGACTAATGTAAGTGTTGTACAAAAACAATCATTAGCAAAGAGTAACAATTACCATATAAATTTCATAACACTAATAGCTAGAAAAATTATATATAGCATCTATTATATATGTAAATAATCAAATTTTTAAAATGGATAATAAATTCGATAAAACTAAGTTAGAAATTAAGAACTGTTCCAGATACATTCTATAATTTCTCCCAATCATTGTTAACCTCTGTTAACTTTATTTTAAAACTATCTGTTGATATTGAGTTTAACACCGGCTCTGTGCAATACAAAACAGAATAACTTTTACCAAGAACGCCATATACCCTTTAGACAAAAGACAAAATGGACTAGATTTCATTCATCTTGATAACAACTTTCAAATGTGGTTTCACAAGAATGTTACAGAAAATGCAACTTTAAGGAATAAAATATACAAAAAATTTAAAAGGAAAAAATCTTATGTAGACAAAGAACTATTTAACAGGGCTTGATATGATGCTCTTGGAACTATTAAAAGAAAAAAGAACACTTTTTACTCAAACAAGCTCACCGAAGATATAGGCAGAAAAAAACATCAGAATCCATCAAACTTTTAAGCAAGGTTATATATTAATTTTTGCTAATCTTTAAGTTGCTAAAATTTTTTTGGAAATATTTCTACTAGCTATTTACGTGAATCTTCTTCCAAGAGCATCAGATATTTTACGGTATATTAAATATTTCAAAAGACTTTGACGTCTCAAGGGTAATTTAAATAAAAACCAGGGTTTGATGACGTATCATACGTGTTTATTAAAGTTGGACGTGATTCTTTTGTTCAGGACTTATATGATGGTATGTAGAACTTGAAGTACCACAGGGATCATTCTTGGGTCTTTTTTGTTTTTTTCTCTACGTTAATGACATGAAACAAACAATAGACTGTGATTTGCTTCTCTACTCAGATGATGTTTTAAATTTTCTAGTTTAAAATGTAATAGAAATAGAAAATTTTTTAAATAGAAGTTTTTCTGACCTTTTTGAGCACTTGAATGTCATAACACTAAATGTATTCTCTCTCTTCGAAAATGAAAAATCATATATAACAGAGGCACACCAAACAAAAAAGCCAAATTATTACTGAATATTGGAAGGCGATAAACTTATTGCCTTTTGATATGAGGGTAAAATACATATGCAGCTATGCACTGAGCATAGCTGCATATGCATTTAAGTCTGTAATAAACCCAATTTGAATTAAATGCCCTTAAATTTTCTGAAAATAAACTTCCTCTACGAAACAACAATTTAAAGCTAGGAACACACTTTAGAAGATCAACGGTAAGAAAGAATTGCTTGTCATCAAAAGGTCTTTTTATATGGAATCATCTTTGCAACGAAATTTAGATAAACTAAAAACTACCATACATTTAAGCAAAAATCAAGGAAAAATTTCTTAGTCCTTAAGAAATAATTCGAAGAGTTGATATATATCATGGCCTACTAAATATACGGCCGAATATGTCATTTTTAGAGTCAAAATTTAAGAGGCCTATATTTTCACGCATACAAAATAACCATTGTGATTTGACAGTTAAAACGGTGGTTGAAGTTTAAGCTCGCTTTTTTTAAGTTATTGTTTATAAACTTGTTAAAATTTCGGTAAAAATATTGATTTCAGATCGTGTTTAAAACTTACTTTATATACTTTAGATTGTTCCTTGTGTTAGCTACGTAGTTATAGCTAATACGTAGTTATAGCCTACTTAGTAGCCCATGCTTCACCTTCTACAACTCGACAATGATTAGGGGGAAGTAGAAGCAATAAAGCTCATATATGATGAGAGAATTCCAATAATATCAACCAAGATTTTCTGAGGCAATTGGGCTGAATAGATATTTTGAATTGAATTGAAATTTTTTGTATTTTTTTTTTTTTTCAGATTCTTTTTTCCAGGCCTTCCTTATACTATTGCACGTTTGCACCACTCATTTGTATCCTAATGATGAGAATTATGTTTTTATACTCATTAAGGTATACATAAAAATATCATAAGATTCATATTTTACCGTGTAACACTGCACTTTGCCGCACACACGTAACCACTTTATTTTAGTAAGAAGCTGTCATCATGGAATTGCCACGTTACAGTCATTTTATTTATTAATAGAATATGATTTACTGTAAAGTGTCATACATGCTGTAGCTAGGCTCGGCTTTTCCTAAAAGTTTATTTTTAAAATGGTAACCTGTACCAACGTGTACGGTAATATGTATAATTCACAGTAACATGTACAAGAGCAACAACTCTAACTTATATCTCTAAAATTATCCTATCAATGTCAATTCTATGAAGCATTTTGGACAGGGTAGTATTATCATTTGATCAGGTATTAAAACTTAAAAATTTCCAACGGGCTTCAATCACCTCATTTTCAATACGGTCATTTTTGTTTCAATAAAACTCATGTAATATGACAGAATAGCAATAGCATCATATGAACAAGATTGTAGCAGGCCAGGGTGAAACCTCATTTAAAAAAAATTTATAGATTCAAACTGGTTGCCCCAAAATTTAGTTCTGGTTACAACACAAAATACAATACAACCATAGCTAAATTTCATTTTCCATTAACCAATGAAAAATTAAACACAGTTTGGGAGAGGTTTATCAAAAAAAGGATTGGATTCCCTCTTAAAATTCTGTTTTATGTCAAGTTCGTTTTGAAGAAAATTTCAATAATAAAGGAAAGAGATATACCCTGAAATGGGAAAGTTTTCCTGTACCAAAAAATTTTTCACGAGAGCTTTTAGAAAAACCATCTTGTTTACCACCAGCATGCACTACGAGAAAATCTCCAAAGAAGAGAATTTTTCAAAACAATAGTCTTTCGGAATTAAAAAGTAACGATATACTTAAAACTCTGGAAGATATCAATAGAACTGCAACACCTCAAGGATATAACTTTATATGATAGAATATGATAGATTTGCATTATTTTATAAACTTGATTTTGATGAAAAAGACTTTAAATAAGGTATTTTAGTCTTTCCGAGTTGACAATGAATGCCATGTTTGTTTACAATTTATTGGCATACCGGTTCTTTTGCCACCAGAAAGGTTTGTTCGAAATAGCAATACAAAACTTACCAACAAGAGCATATTGGAAACAAAAGAAAATTTACCTTCCAAAACCTTGTTGCTGACTCTATAAAAGCATTGAAAATTTTGTATGAAAACGGTAATTTTTCTAAGGATTTATATAATATTGATGGTTGATGAAATGTATCTACAAAAAGCATCACAGTACCAAAATGGTGATTTTATTGGCGCAAATGAAGAAGTTAATCTATACAAAGGTATAGTTGCTTTTACGATTGTCAGCCGTAAAGAAGTCAGTTCCTTATATAGATCAGACCATTCCTGCGGTCACTTTCTGAGGTAAATGGTTACAAGAAAAAATGAAAGAATCTCTGGAATATTTGACAGGAGCTGGAATTTGCGTTAGAGGAGTCGTTATCGATAATCATTTCTCAAATTTGAAAGCCTTTTCTGCGTTAATAAAAAAGTTTTGGTCAGGCAGCATTCTTTACGTTGAATATCCAAACAATGGAGGAAAAAAAAACATATTTGTTCTTTAATATCATGCACCTGCTCAAGAATCTCAAGAATGTTAGAAACAATCAATTGAATTCTAAAAAGTTTGTTTTTTCTGAATTTAATTTTGATGAACATTGACGATCCAGCTGGGTTTACATCCCTGAAATATTTGTATAATGTTTATGACAAATATAAAATATTGGAAGCTAATTTAAGGAAAGCACCTAAAATGACACATCGAGTGTCGCACCCTGATAACAACAAGCAAAGTGTGGCACTTGCTTTAGCTCTATTTCAAGAGTCAACAATTGCAGCTGTGAAAAGTTATTGCAGCAGATGCAGCAAACATTTTGTCACTCATTAATACATTGCCTAGTCAAAGCAGAGATTCTCCTAACCCAATGGAAAACGCTGTAATTTATGAAGACAAGAAAATTCTTTTTTACTAATGCTTAGCAGATTGGGTAGATATTTGGTCACAATGCCCAGTTTTTGCCCTTACCAAAGAAACTTCTTCAACTTTGTCGTCAATACTTCCAACAAAAGCATTTTTAATTAAAGGATTTCTAAAAGATGGATTTGATTTTGTTTTGACAGGACGTCTCCAGAGTGACCGAATTAAGATTTTCACAATATCAGAAAATGAGTGGAGTAAGATTACTGTTTAATTTACGAGAGGTGCTTAATTCTAAGAGAATCCTAGCTTGCAGAGCATTGATAAAAGAAAATATAAAAATTTTTGCGAAGAAGATCTGGAAAGAGAACAATAATATTCCTTTCAGCAACTATTTATTGTTAGAACTATGAGCTCACTGGTACATCCTTTGATTCTAAATAAGAAGTAGAAGAAAAGATCAAAATGTATTTCTTATTCCAATCAGCCTGTGAAGGCGACCTGAAAGCTTATTCTTACTTGTCCATTTTGTCCAGGGAAGGTCTCAGTGTACTTTCTAAACTTTTTGCGGAATTTTTTGGTTGAAGATTATGTTGGTTTTTGAATTTGGTAAAGCCCATTAGAATATCAGCAGGTTTATGTCCGTCTTTACATATGTTATGTGCAGGATTGTCATGTCACTTTTCTGAAATTAAATTTTAAGGTTAGAAAAGAATGAGAAAGAACTAAACAGGGAAGAAAAAATTAATGGTCTTAGTGGTAAAACACTTTTTTTTTCTTTTTTTCTTTTAAAAGGGCTGACAACTAAATTTAACTTGTTATTCCTGTGTTAATGTATGAAAGCTTTTGGTGATAGTTTTACTTGTAAACTTTATAATACTGAGTTTATCATTTTCCGTTATCATAATAATAAAGTCAATTCAAAAATCAAAATCCGATTTAATGTTAAAAGACTTTTCCCCACCAGCTATGTTAAGTAATTTGGAGCTGTTATAGATGAAAATCATTCCTGGTGTCATCAAACTAATGAACTTAGCAAAAATCTTTCAAGAGCTAATAGCATGATTAATAAAATCCGATACTTTGTATCACCTGGCACACTTAAATCAATCTATTTTTCTTTATTTTCATCTCATCTTACTTACTGCAATCTTATTTGGGGTCAAAATGGAAATCCCTGTAGTAATCATGTAAACAGTCTATACAACGTATTGCTATCAGAATCATTAAATTTTCGCCATTTAGATCCGGATTTCAAGCTAAGTTCTCAGAAGTAAGGGTCCTGACTTTTCATGATATTTTATATCTTCATAATTGCCTCTTTATTTTCAATTATCTATCAAACATCCTCTTACTACAAGTATGAAAACTACTCTTCACGCCAGCCGTTCTTTCTTTGAAATTGCTCTTACAGAACCTTTAACATAGATAACCGGGCCTCTCTTTTTCTCTTTTTCTGTTTTTTTTTTTCATTTAATAACCCTTAGTATTCTGCAGACATTTTTCATTGGATTACGTCTCTTGTAGAACCCTACCCGTGCGCGTTTATCTGCGTCTCGAGGTGACTTTTTTTTTTTCTTTTTTTTTCGTTTTGAAGTTTATTGCTTACTTGCTTTCTTACTATAAGTAAGTAAGAAAACTACTCCTCACGTCAACCATTCTTTCTTTGCAAGCCTCGCTTCTCTTTTTAAAAATCCAAACTTAAAAACTTCAATTATTAAAACAACACTCCTGATCTGAACCATCTCTATGGTAATAGAAATTTATTGGTCGGTTTTAACAACAAAATAATTTTTGGTTGACCTTTTTAAATAATAGAAAAATTGAACGCTATCATAAAATAATAGTTTTTTTTAACATGCTTTCAAATAAGTGTTTAGCTCAACTCATAAAGCACTAGCTTAGTATGCGAGAGGTATGAGCTTGGCTAAATCTTGGCGGGTATAAAGCTAGTTTTATATTAGCGGTGGTGTATTTATGTTGCTAATTATAACATTTTATATAGGTGAAATGAGCTCTTTTTGATTTAAAGTTTTGGATTGAAATTTTCATAATTTTTATATGGAGAAATAAGTTGAACTTATCTTTATAACTATTGGTATCAATTGAAGCTTTTCAATAGGATTTTCTCAATGGCGTTTGAGATTAATATAGGCACAAAAATAAATTTAAATAATTTTATTTTGATCATCTTTATCATTAAGGACTCATATCATCCTACCTCCTAGAATTTTTTTGGCATAATTTATGATGCAGAATTTTGCACGAATCATTGAAAGCATTAAATAGGTACTGATAAAATCTACGGATTCTTCGATTAGCATGAATCTTTTATATAATTTTTTGGTGAAAAATGTGAACCGATTCTAATATGTTTTTATTCATCAACTTTTTATCAGTGCAGGGACGTATTTAAGCTTAGTAAAGTTAGTCGGACAACTAAGTAAAAAACTAAGTTGTTTTTTAAAATTATTATTACATGGATTATTTCTGAGAAATTAAGGTTTCTCAACCTAAAGCAAAAAAATAATTTTAAGTTACCGTTTATGGACTAATAATAAATTAATGCGAAGGAGGGAAAATCATTGTTTAACTGAAAAATTATGATGTAACTGTGCCATTCATTTATCGTATTTTTTGTGTCTTGACTTATCTAACCTAGTCTCCTGACATGGCAAATCGTATTATTGATTGGCTTAGCTCTCTGACTGCACAGTTTTGACTTACCTGAAAACAATAGAAAACATTGATGTCGGTTCTCGTTTTTTGGCTCAGCAATCTCTAAGCTGAAATTATAAACAACAATGAATTCACATGCTCGAGAGTGATGTTGTTTCCCTTAAAAACGCTTTTGTTGAGTTGCGAAATGCGTTGGGCAATGGGATCAAAATACTACATAATGTATATAATATATAGAAGTGTCTGTTTCAGTCCACGGCTTCCAAGGCTTCAAAGGCTTGCAGCTTTATAGCAGATTATATTGAAAAATAATAATAATTTGCCAAAAGTAATCCCATATTTTTACCTACAATCATCGCCAAAATATCATGACACTTATACGCTATTAGGACACCTTAATAAATGAAAGAATTACCACAAGCGATTAAAAATACGGATACACCGCCCTTGGTACACTCAACTTTAGGTTTACCTTTTGGTTAATAGACTTATAGAACTTAGAAGTTAACATAAAAAATTTTTTTTCTTTGCTAGAGCTATGGGATTAAAGTGACAAGTCCGTATTAATTTGGGATTACCATAATTTTTGCGATTTTCGTCTACAAAATCACTTTTACACCATGCGTCAAATGTGACTTTGTGCTAAAATTTGATAAAATTCCAATATATTATGAACAAGATTGTAGACCCAGACCAAATTTTTCAATATGTTTAGCACTAAGTTTTGATAGTTCCATAGTAAACACATTGAGGCTAAACACATGTATCGATTTTTGATAATAACCGAGACTTGTTTAATTTTTCAGTTCTTGAATTTTTTGTGGAGAGTGGAGAGCCATTTCAGAAGAACTTGTTAAGAGCAAAGCAGCCTTGGTTTCTCACGATAAAACATGACGTTCTTTCATGGCAATTCTAGCACTTTCTGCAGCATAAAGTGATCAAATAAAATGTTTTTACTCAGACAACGGTAAAATAAAATACAGGCTTTTAATCAACTTGTTCATCCAAAAATGTCAAAAAGCATTGTTTTTATTCTGTTTTTTTCACTCAACATGTAAAAATTTTGACCCAATAATTTTGCACCGTTATATAGACGTGGCATAAGTTGTCATTGAAACGTAAGGCTGTCTGTCATGTGACTAAAAAAAGTATGGATATGAAACCAAACATCACAGTCCAATTTGCTCCACCATATGTAAAGAATTCCTCAATCTACAGCATCAACTACTGGAGTTGTTTCATCGAACCAAATGACTAGATATCATTTGGTTCAATTTCTGCTATTACAAAGTGAAACATTCTTGCCAAGTTTATATATTCAACTAATGATGGAAAGATACATCTTTCTACTTCAATCAAAGTGGGTTCTGCTTCAAACCTTTTCAAACGACTATTTCGTTCAAGTTTACAGCTCTTCCATATCTTAAGAATATTACAGTTTTTTGTTCTTCGGTTTTTTCTACGAAATATAGTCAGAAAACTCAACAGTTCATTTTCAAAACTTTTCCAATGTGGGATCAAACATATCAACATCTAGGACTGACTCACGTAAATTACGTAAATTTAGACTTAAAAGGTTACAAGAATATCCTTGGTTACATTATTCTCCACAGAAACAGGGAGTTTTTAACCATGAATTACAAGGTGCGATATTAGATGCAATGATTATTTACTCTGTTTCTTAGTGATTAATAATCTGACTCTGACCCTTACAAAATATAAATATGGTAGTTGCAGTAGTTTCTACAGAAAAAGTAACCGTTTTTAAATTTACCAGACCCTGCCCTGCACAACTACACGTTAGAATCTCAATTCTGAGGAGTTATTCATTGACGCCTAACTTTTATTTATTATGTATGGTATAAACTTGTGGGTTGTTGTGAGGTTTAACTTCTTTTTGTGAACTTTTAAATTAAAATGTTACCGTTTCACAAAGCTAGATATGCATACGATTATTCTTAAGACTTGACCGGATTAGGTCTGTATTAAATACTGGTATTACAGAGTATAGGTTTTAAAACGAGTTTATGTTAGGCTTACACAGAAGAAGAGATCTTCCTGCAGGATGAGGACAAATTGAAAAATTGAATTCTAGGATGCATATTTTACGCATAGTCAAATAGAAAATAGGCCTGATTGAGCATTTTGAGTCGTTCAGGACAAGAACAATGATTGGGGTTATCCATAAAGTACGTACGCAGTAAAATTTGAATTTTTAAAACACCTGTAAATTTTTACTTAACTACACCCCCTTTGCGTACTTACTTTATAAAATCCCACCCTGTTTAATTTAAATTTAGTAAAATAAGTACGGAATCTAGAAAAGGCCGTCTCACACGGTTTGCATTATCTAATTCATAGATTTTTTTATGAGTCAAACACGTAAAATAATTTTCTATACAAAAAATGCATTTTTGTCTTTTAAGTTTGATAATTTATATTAGTAACTCAGCAATGAAAATTTTAAATATAAATACGAATTAGATTGACGTCAAACCGTATACTTTCTATTCAAGTTTGATAATCATGGTTTTTTTAATGTTTCGAGAATTTTTTTTAAATTTTAAATTTTTTGGGAAAACGAATTTTTCATATCTCCCTATCAGACGAGACTGCGAGGCTCAGGCAGGGAGATAAACACACAGTGCTCAGTACAAACTCAACTTGTTGCACTGGGTATCAGGCGTTAATACGCTGGTGGCAAGACAAGCAAGGCAACATTTGTGCTAGCACTCACGAGGCCGCACCAAGCAACAACAAACATGATGATTGGAAAAACTGGTACTGCGATTAGCTCACTAAGAGACCCGTTCCAACTCTACTTCGAATTAAGCCTAAGACAGTAGCCCGAAATCAAAACCATTGGTATGTTAATAACCCGAGTATATTCACAAGGCTTCACTAGAGTCAATCTCGGCCTTTATCTTGTCCTTCAGTTTGGCTACCCGTGTCAATTCGTAGTCTGCCCAAGACTTGGGAACTGAATTTGGTTAGGTTAGTGTAGCGTATCGCTGTGGATATCAATCGAATTTCTCCATGTTAATCCTACAAACACCATTGCTTTAATGTGGTCGTTCGTCGTTTGTTGTGCTGTCGGACTTGTTTGCTTGTCAAAATATGTTCAGCATTGCTTATAGCTCGACCACCTTTGGATATATGAGGCCCCACTCTCTGCATGTAAATCACAGACGTGTATTGATATAACGTCCACGACAAAAGTTCTATAATGTACACTGGTCGCGTGATTATAGACCTCCATAAAGCGATCTATAGCACTGGGGTTAATTTGAGAACCTATGCTGTGGATTGACTTTTTGTCGGCCGGAAAGCCAAAGAGGCCCAAATAGTGCATTGGTAAACGCTGGCGCCGTGCATGTCCACTTCCACAACCCAAATGAGATACTTGGATGAATGTAATGCTTTCATGGTGACTGGCTTGTTATTTACTAGCATATATAAAAACTGACCGCTTGTATGGTCAAGCACGTTGATGGCGTTATCAACCCGATCTTCGCGTTTGCGTCAGCGATTTCAAGATAGGCATTTGATCTGAACTTTTCATTTAAAATGCCCTTGACTGCCGTCTAGACTGTCGTCTAGTCGGTAGATGCTGAAAGTCTGCCCATGAAACTTTGCATAGCGTGTAGCAAGATTTCAATGTCGCACGTTACACACTTTTTGTCTGTCTCATCGATCATCTCCAGGACCTTGTTGGCAGTTAGTTTTTTTTGGCTCCGGTATGTTTGGAATGTCCTTTCTGTTTGTCATCCATCACATAGCGCTTCAACCTTGCCTTGACGAAGGCGATTTTTTTGTTCGCTTGAAGATGCGATTACAGGTCCCTGGATGATAGCTGGAGGTAAAACCCTCACAATATCACCCATCAACTTCACACACGGGACTATCGTGTAGGCTATGATCTAGACAGATAGATAGATAGGCATCCTTTTTAAAGTTGATAATACAGTATAGTTATAAAATGTTTAAAAAAAATAATAGTTTCAATTATCCGCAGATTATAGTACTACAAATAATATATATTTAATATTAACACTACCAAACTCCACTTTCTGCATATTTTACATATGCACCGCTTGCCGGATCATTTTTTAATGCCAGATTTTAATGCACATGAGGTGGAATTTGTTATTTTGTGGCTAAGCGTCTTCCACACAGTTATACTTTGCTACAAATTGATTTAATGTGGCCATTAAATTTTATCTGTTGGTCGTCATTTACCTGCAGAAGTTTTTGTTTTCCTGATGGTAAAATGTATTCTTTCCCTATCATCAGAAGTAAAACATCATAAAAATTTCAAAGCAGCGGTAATGATAGATGCTCTGAGCTTGATGGGATTCGAAAACAGGATGGGGTTTACTCGGTGCTCATTCCCATGTCATTTTCTGGAGTATACACAACAGCTTGCTTCCAGTAAATTTTTTTCACGACCCATTCCGTATAACAGCATCCACTCTAACCAGTCAGACACAAACGACTCGCAGTAGATCAGAAGGAAGCGGGGTAGCTTCGTTTACTTGCACATCATGTTGCCCAGCAGGTTCGATCGTCCAAGTTGTAGCCGCAGGACGCTACTCGTATCCTGGTTGCTTGTTTCATTATTGTCCATACATAGGGTAGTTCTCAGCATGTAGACCTTCGACCTCGATGGGAAGGGCTTGGTATAGTTGGCAACTGCGCAAACCCGCAGAAATTCTACTAGTGGGAAACGTCACAGCATCCTTCGGAGCCCAAAGTTGGTGGAAGCGAGGACAATTCCCCGTATTTTAAACCATCGAGCTCTAGTTTTTCAGTCCGTATACTTGATGCAGCGGATGATTTCGGCTTTCTCAAAGTTCAAAAGCCGATCTCATTCTTCTAGAACTTTGCAGAGATAGACAGTTTCATTGTGGTCACGGATAATAATGCTAGAATCGTCACCGTGCCTAGCGTATTTTTCAACGAACCGAACAGCAAGGTCTCTGAAGAGAAATTTAATGGTTTATTTGGTACCAATGCTACAAACAACCTCGCACGTAGGCAGGCAGTGAATCTAATTCAGAGGATGACATGTTTTAATTCTACTCGTGGGACATGCATTGATCTGATATTAACGAACAGAAAAACTCTCTTCCAAAACTCAAAAACTCTTTTGAAACTGGTCTAAGTGACTGTCATCATTTAATATATACTATGCAGAGATCAAATTACTTCAAAATGCCTCCTAGTATAGTCATTTACAGAAACTTAAAAAAGATTGATGTGAAGAATTTTGACTTAGAATTTAGTAATTATTTTTTTTACTTCTAGTCAGACATTTAACTATATTTATTACGAAATTTTTTTTAAGAAAGTTTTAGATAAATACGCTCCCGTCAAAAGTAAGCTTATAAGGGGAAACAATAAAACTTTCGTTTCAAAAATTGTCAGGAAAGAGCTTATAGAATCATTCGTAATTATGTTGTTAACCTTATTCGTAGAGAAAAAAAAACATTTTTTCGCAATTATAACGTAAAAGTAGGACAGAAGTCGTTTTGGGAGGCACGTAAGCCACTAAACCCATTATTATTAGAAAACGAATACTTCTTTTTGAAAATGGTGATGTTATTTCTGACGAAAAGAGCGTAGTTGAGATATTTAACAATTACTTTGCCAACATTACGAAATATTTAAATACTGGATCAGGGGATCATCATATTGAGCATAACCCTTTGATGTCTGATTCAGATTTTGAGTCTCATCCAAGTATTAAGGCAATCCAATTGAGTTTTTCCCGCAATAATAGTTTTGACTTTATTCATGTAGAACCCAAAGAAGTATATGGCGTTACCATTAAGTTAAAAAAAAACTTTAGCACACTCTCACAGTCCCATAATTGCTGATTGCATTAATACTTCGTTGAATAATGGAACGTTTCCAGACGCTCTCAAATGGGCACATGTAATTCCCATTCATAAGAAGGAAGATACTCTTGAGAAAGGGAACTACCGTCCTACCAGTATTCTTCCTACACTATCGAAGGTCTTTGAGAAAAGCATATTTTTACAAATAATCAGTATTTTTGCGATAAATTCTCTCCTCTTCCTTATGGATTTCGCAAAGGTTTCTCCACCAAAAACTCATTGTTTCGCCTTATTAATAAGTGGCAAAATTGCCTGGATAAGAAAGGTATTATAAGGACCATTTTAATGGACTTGTCAAAGGCATATGACTGCATTCCATATAATCTTCTGTTGGCAAAACTCGCAGCATACGGTTTCTCTAAAAAAAGTATGCGGTTTATAAAAAGCTACTTCCAATCAAGGAAACAAAGAGTTAAATTAGGATCGATGCTTGGTGAGTGGTTGAGCATCGTACTAAGATTTCCTCAAGGTTCTATTTTACACCCACTTTTTTTAATATATTTATAAATGATATGTTCTTTTTTGTAATGGATTCCGATATTTGTAACTTTGCAGACAATAATACTCTTTACGCTTGCGACTTAACCTTTGATAAAGTTTGGTCTCGTCTATCTAAGGACCTTACAAGACTTCAGGAGTGGTTTAAAAATAACTCTATGGCAACAAATCCTGCAAAGTTTCAAATAATGTTCTTGGGAATGAA
>JAUZNK010050976.1:0-15944 GCA_035046665.1 Euphysa ruthae
CCCATGCTAACAGTGTGATTTTGGTTATATGTTGTTGGTTTTTTTATCAACAAAATGTTCTGAACATATTTGTGAATCTTTCGAAGGACTCAATAGTTTTCCTTTGTCAGTTGTCCCTCTAATAAGGAGTTTTTTCCAGTCATTTCTTTTTTCTGGATTCTTTTTCAGTGTAGGGGAAGGAAATAGTCTGAAAATAAAAATAATATTTCTGTCCCAAAAAATTGAATTTCTAAAATTAAATATGAATAAATTTATTCGTTTAGGATAAAAATAAAATTATAAACTATAATTTTTTGAACCATTTAAATAAGTGTTGGGCCAGGCTTTTAAATAATTTATTTTTACTTTCACCACAGGGTCTCATAAGACTTTTACTGATTCGCTCAAGATTTACTGTCAAAATCTAATTTTCCTCCAATGTTAGTTAATGAAACGTGATTCAACTGCAAAATATTTAAAAGAAGCGCTAGGTCACGCGTCATCCCTGGCCAAGTCAACACTTGACACAACAAATAGTTCAGAATATCTTTTATAATTTATATTTTGTACTATTTTCTTTTTTTAAATCAGCATAACTTAGAGTCAATATACCTGTCTGAGAATAAGTTACTGTAAAAGGATTCACAAACAGTTTTTTCACTCAAAATATAAAAAAACGTTTTTTTGCTCAAGATAAATGTATAAAAACTCACACCACAAAACGTTTTAGTGTGGTACTTGAGATCAAATCTCTAATTTGTATGGTGTGTCACCTCTTACCCTAGGCTGCTAAATTTATCTGTGATGCAGTTTTCATACAAAAATCACCTTATCACAGAAAATTGACCGTGTAAAGTGATCCAATATAACTGACAAAGTTTATTTAATCGCCTAGAATTAATTACTATTTATTTAGTTTAGTTTAATTAATTTAATTAATTAATTATCAATGTTATTATATATTTATGCGTCATTCCTTAAAAAAATTAATTGGTGTGGTATAAATTATTGCGCATAAATGGTCAAAGCAAGCCATTTTGCGGAACTAATTATCGCTGATTAGATGTAAAAAAAAAATTTCGCAGAATTAATTTTTGCGGTTAGGCCATAAATCTCCAAAAATCTGCCGAGGTTTTCTTCTCCGCAGCGGCAAAGATAAATGCTTATAGAGTCAAACATAGCCTTTCATATACTTTCCTGTTAGATTCCCAAAATAGCCTAAATCGTGAAATTCGCAAAAAAGTTTTAAAATTATTTGCGGAATTTTTTTTTTGCGGATCAACATGGACTATATTTTGTAGAATTTTTTTTTTGTGGTTCAACGAAATTTACTCTATTATGTGGAAATTGATTTTGCTTTTTATGGCAAATCAGAAATAATTAAATCCGCACAAATTTATTCCGCATTGATTAATTCCCTTATGGTAATTATCAATTTCTGAGGTTAGGAAATTGATTTTTGTTACAAGAGATGAGATTTAGAATTATGTGAGTAGATGGTTAACATGGAAAACATAGAAAACATGGGAAAACTTTGTTGAAATTAGTTACAACTTGTCACAATATTAACAGTTGCTTCAAAGCACCAAACACATTTTTGAATCAGTCAGTTTGCATAATAGCATATTGTTAAGTCTTTTGACCATAGCAAAACGTATTGTAATATATGTTCTGTTTTATTTATTACTTCTATTTAAATTTTTTACTTATTATTGATTTCAACAAGATACTTTCATGAAATACTCAGATGTAAAATGTACATAAATTTTCTTTCAATAAAATACATATTTAGATTGTTCTTATTAAATATACCCCTACATATGAGCCACATATACATATGCGCCCCATATGCATAAAAATTTAGTTTCTCTTAAGTTTTGAAGACTATTTTTCTGAGTGATATGCTTTTTGTAGTATTAACACCGATGGATACCACAACTTTTAGCTGTTAATCTTCTTATTCCGTGAAAATTGCTTAAGACATTACTTTCATTACAGGTGTTTCAAAATAAACATCTCTTAGAAAATACTCTTTGTACCTGCAAGACAGATCTTTCCGTCAAAACTAATAGAAACAAAGTTCGTAATTTCAAATTGTTTTTTAATGCTTTGATGGGTTTTTTTTTTAGCCTTGTGTGAGGTAAACCACTTAGACAATATACTTCTGCCAATTACATGTAGTGAATATTAGATAGAACCTTTAGTAGAGAAAGAATGGGCCATTGTATTCTAAATGCAATCATTAGATTTCTAGAAAACAATCTTTTTACACCAGCTTAAAATCGCTTTCTGTGCAATGCGCTGATTCAACCACATTTTGACTTCGCACGCTCTGCCTGATATTTAGGCCTTAACAAATCGCTCAAAGACGGTCTAAAAATCGTAGAAAGTAAGCGAATAAGACTTAAATTTGGATGATTATGCCCAAAGGACTGGGTGAGTCATTACGTTGTCGCGCATTTTGCAATAAATCAAATTTGAATTTTGTGTCTGAAATATTTCTAAAATTAGAAGAGCACCTTTGTACAAAATCCATTTTTAGCTAGTCAAATCTTTTAAAAGACTAACCGTAGAAAAAAAGGGAATATTAATATAGGGAATATTTTTGTCAGTGGTTTTCTTTTTGTAACTGTTATTTAATATTTAAAAGTAACAGACAAGGTAATAAAAAATAATTTGTTTGATCGGTTAAAACGATACCGTAATATCATAAGTAATCAATTAAAACATAGTAAAAGGGAACACTACACAATATTATTTATATAATCAAAAGAATACCTGGATTAATCCCCTTTTAGTCTAAAACTTTAATAACAAAATCATAACTGACCCTACACATATCTATAACAATTGATTTTTACTCTACAATTGCTAACAAGCTATCAGCTAAAATAAAAACTCCTAAAAACGGGTGTCACTTATCTTAAAAACCTTATTTACTTTTTTATACAGCCTGTAACAAAAGAAATTATTTTTGCCTGTATAAACACCACTCTTAAAACATGGAAAAGTATTGGTCTTAGCAGTTTGCCAACTACAATTATCAAAACTACATCACATTTAATATGCAAGTCATTTAGCAATATTAAAAACAATTTCTTTGTCAATTATAGAACAATCTCTCTATTATCTAATCTTAAAAAAAAACTATGAAAAGGTTATAAAAAGCTCTACAACTTTAGATGCCTTTTGTCTATTTTAAAAATTGTGCTAACCGGCATAAATTTCCTTGCACATTTGTATGGTGGCTGTAATTTAACGGGTAATATTTCCACAGCATGGGGTGATAAAGTAGTTGAAAGTTCACTTTCACTTTCAAAAATTATTTCGCTCTTTGGTATATAAGCTTCTATGGTGATACCAACATCCCTATTATCCAACGATCCATTAGTATCACTAACCTAAACTTGAATTTCAGTTTGAAAATAGATTTTATGGACCACTTTGGAAGTGCAGCCAACTTCTATAACCATGGGCTATAGAAGTTAATGTCTTATCTAAGGATTGGATTCATTTACTTGATTGTCTGCCCCAAAAAACCGAAAAGTGTTAGTTTTGGGAAGCTATATTTGTGAAATTTAATCTAAATATTCGGTGACCTCATTGATATCTCTATCACTGATAAACTATAAATATATGGATGTTACAAATTATATTGATCTCAAGAAAAATTCGATATGTTATTTACATTCCAACATATAATTTTCACACTACCATATTGGTGCTTTCAAAATTCTTTTAGGTTCCTTATAATATGCCATACTTAGGTATCACTGAATCTAATCCGTATAACAAGTAATTATCTTTATCACTAACATTGATTTATAAGGAGACTCATCAGTTCACATTCCAACCGATGCCAAAAATAGTTGATCTCTAATTATCATTAAATCTTTAATAAATTTCAAATTAATATAAAGGATTTAATTTTGTTTAAAAGTGGAGAACTTGAGCCAAACTCGACAGAAACTTTAAATGCTAATTAAACTAACTTAATAGTTGGTTATAAATATCACCATACTCGCAAGTGCAAATCTGATTTCACAGATAGCTACATAGACCCCTACATAACACAGATAACTACATAGACCGACTTGAAGAAAATGGATAACAAAAAATGTAACGGGAGACTTTAATTTAGATTTGCTAAACTATGATACATCAACTGAGGTATCAAATTTTCTTGAAACAATGGTTTTTATATTCACACTTTCCATTTATAAATTAACCAACACGTGTATCATCCCGTTCTAAAACTCTAATCGGCAATATTTTCCTTAACTTTTATTCTCCAGACATAGTGTCTGGCAACCTAACAGTCTCCATATCCGATAATTTAACCCAGTTTGTCTTGATATATCAAGCTAAAAAACAAATCATGTAGCGATGTTTTAAAATTTTTAAAGAAAATGATTTTATCCAGGATATATAAAATGTGAACTGACTTGAGCACAAGGATGGTGTTGATATTAACAACTCAGTTAATATTTTCTTAAAACTATTTGAAATTGTTCTTGATAAGCATAATGCTCTTTATAAAAAAACAAAAAAAAAAAAAACTGACTAGAAAACCAACTGCCAACTTTAATAAAATATGGGTGACGAAAATTAATATAAAGTCTAAAACTAATGAAATGGAGTGGCATAAGAAATGTTTAAAATTAACTGACAAAAAAATAAAAAGTAATCCATTATAACTAAGTAAAAGGGAGAACTACACAACATTTTTTATATAATCAAAAGAATACCTGGAAAGGTATAAAGGAAATCATTGATATTAATCCCCATCTAGCCTAAAAGTTAATAATGAAATTATAACTAACCCTACACTTATCTGTAACCACTTTAATGATATTTTCTCTACAATCGCTACTAAGTTAACAGCTAAAGTAAAAACTCCTAAAATTTAAATTTAAACTCCTAAAGGTCTCAAAGATATCTTAAAAACATTAACTACTTTTTATACAGCCTGTAACAAAAGAAGAGATTTTTTGACTGTATAAACACCACTCTTAAAACATGGAAAAGTATTATTAACAGCTTGCCAACAACAATTATCAAACCGACTTCAAATTTAATATGCAAGCCACTTAACAATATCAAAAACAGTTCTTTTGTCAATTGTCATAAAAAACGCCCTAAACTTGGCTGTTATAATTATAGACCAATCTCATTATTATATAATCTTATTAAAAATTTTGAAAAAATTATAAAAACTCTACCAATTTTTAAACAGTTTTAAATGTCTATTTTAACATCAGGTTTATTTTAGAAAGAGTCACTCAACAGCCCAGACTTTTATTGAAATCATTGAAGGTATTAGAGAGGTACTAGACAATGGAAAGTTTTCTTGTGGAAGATTTATTCCAAAAATCATTTGATCACCACATCATTCTCTCAAAATGAAGTTAATAAGGCAGACGTGGTGTTTCTTTAAATTGGTTCAAAACTTATCTAACAATTAATTAGAACTTTTTTGATAACTAACTAACAGCTTAAGAAATTTTTTTAACCTAGGACTTACATTCGGAGCTTTTTAGTATCAAAGATGACTAAATCAAGATCTCTAAATATTATTCTTGGAAGATTTTCATTAAATTAATTTATTTACGTCATTTATATTACGTCATTTATATCTATTAGACATATTCTTCTGGTGAAATTCAGCTCTCAACATATTTTCATTAAAAATTTAAGAAATATATGGAAATTCATGAAACATCAACCAACGGTTAGCGTCCTTTAGGTTTCATTTAAATTTAAACAGTAAATTGCATCAAATATTTCACTGATTTTTACTTTTAACAGGGTTTAACAAAAATAATGGCCTAAACTTAATCACCAATGTTATGACTTCTAGAAAGTTATCATTAAAGAGCTGGTGCCAGTTTTTACTGACGATGTGTAAGATTTTGTTGGATTTCAATGGCTTAGCACATTTCTTTTCTCCTCTATTTATATGATATTTCCTGCCTAGCAATACTTTTGTAGGTCTCTTATGGCTAGGGTACATAATCATACGTTTACGTAGTATCAAAATGGATTCTCAGCAGGTGCGCCGACCCAAAGCTCTATCATACCAATTGTTTCGGTAAATGGGCGCTAATATCTAGGGCTTAACTTCAGTGGTTATGATTATAACCCTTCCCCACCTGGAGATAAAGTCATAAGCTTTTCGTTTTACTGCGCAAATATGAACCAATTTATCTACCGGCAATGTCACAACTCATGCTATGCGAAATATGCTTGATTCTAGCAAATCTAGGTGATTTTCAAGGGGTGTCCTACAAATTTTGTAGGATATTTCTTAAATGCAGAGAAAAGTTGGTTTATCCTTCAGCTGACCACCAGCCAACAGAAAAGTAATTCCATAGCAATATAAGCAATGTCAAATTGGATCCTTTAGCTGGTTCAACAATGGTTAACGGACGTTACAATTTCCTCAATAAACGTGAATTTTGAGATGCCCTTAAACTGAGACTCCGATGACTCATAATAAGATTGTTATCGCATCAGGCTTGTACAGATGGCTTAACTAAAAATTACACTCTGTTCTGCAAGAAGGACATCATGTAACAAGGCGATACGGCCTAATTTGAGATAAGATAAAAAATGTCTAGCAGAAAATCTTTACAGCTAGTGAAGTCTGAACTGGCTTTAAACAAGTAATAGGAGGATTAAGAACAAAATCATGGTTACTAACCGTAATGCTAAATTTAATGCAAGTGTTTTGGCTTTTTTGGATTCTTGAACAGAAGGAATTCTATTATCTGACAGCTTATGTACATGAAGTTAGATTTTTATCATCGAACAGAAAAAATAAATTTCAATTATCGTTTTCTATGAATCTATTGAATTGTTTTTTTGATTATGGACAAAAAATTTTCACAATTCTATAATAAACCTTTGTCTACTCCTTTTCTGAAGTCACAGAAATCTTTAAGAAATTTCCAAATAATGAAAAATGATTGATATAATAAAAGCTTTTAAAGTTAGAATCTCACTAGGCTGGCCAACTAAACTGTGAATTTAAATAATTGCAGTAAAATTCCAAAAAACAGGCAAGCTGTGAGTCGGAAAAAACAAAAAAAAACATGTTCTGGTAACATATTAGGTAATCCTAATTAATTAATGCTTGTATAGCGTTTACATTTAATTATTTCTAAAGAAAAGTTTAAAATTTGGTTAAAAACTCCTCAAGTACTCTACTACTTACATGTGTCAATTTTGATCAGAATATTGCATTTTCTCTTAATATATTTTTGATTGTACGAAGAGTTTCTTGTTTTTTTTCCTTATATATAATAACCTTAAATTTTTTAATCTAGATTTCGCAAAAATTTTATTTTTGGCGTTTAAACCATAAAAAAAACGTCATCAAATTTCGCTTTTTTTACAAATTAGTTGAGGATTACAAAACATATGAGTATTCTTCTGGTTTCAGCCTCTAATATTACGGTTACGAAAAGTAAAACCTGCTGTAAAAACTGTATTAGACCAAACGATATTTGGTGCTGTAGGCCATCTGCGTGAAAATGCGGTCCTACCACCTGAGCTTGTTGATATGGTGTTTCGCTTTGCCTAAATAACTGAAATTTACATCATGTGAAAGCACATTTAAATATTAATGCAAAAACTTTTACAGATAATAATATGTGGCTGGAATATCTAGTTTGGTTTTCTCATAATATTTCATTGGTTATATAATTAAATGCATCATATTGAAAAAACCAAATAAAAGTTGTTCTCAACACCCACAACTTTAGGTCAGAAGGCCCCATTAAAATTCTCAGCCTATTTATATTTTTAAGATTTCCTTAAAGATTTTGACATCATCAGTTATTGAATCACAAACTAAGCCTATCTATTTTTTTTAACAACCTAAATTCATATACGACCTTTTGATTTAAACATATTCAATCAGTAAACTCTGGGGCTGCTTTTTGCACGACCTTGCTCTAAGTTAGCATTCACAATATATGTATATTCTTCATCACTCAATAGAAATACAAAGCAAAATAAACCATGCTCTATGAAAAACTAGGCAGTTTTTTTACAAAATTTCCCCAAAATATTTCAATTTAGTTAGCAGTTCACAAAAAAAAATATTCGCTTTTGATTTAAACAGTTGCACATATAAACAGTTGCATATATAAACAGATAAACTTGATGTGAACCAGAACAACGTATTTATTATTTCGGTTTTTATTTCAGAAAATTTTACTCAAAAAGTGCACCTAATTCGTAGACGATAAGTATAAATGCCTATTAGGTATTAGGAATGCAAAAAACATATTTTAAAGTTGGAAATTTCAGCGGTTTCGCTTTTTTTTGGTTTTTCTTCGAAATTTTTCAAAATTTTTTTCCATTTTTTAACTTTTTTGAGCCCTCAAAAAACAATATTTACTATATTTTTTTTTTCAAATTCTTCCTTTCTTTCTGTTTAGAATAAAAACTACATGTAAAAATAAGAAAGTATAAAATAAAAAGACAGTATAAAACAAAGGAACTAATGCAACAAAGACAAACTAAAGAAATTATGTTAGTTTCTAACATTCCATTTCATCATCAAATTAGCGATAATGTCAAAAATGTTTCGATATCATGGTTTCCAACAATTAAAACTAAAATATAAGACTAAGAAGTAAAAAAAAATTATTAGATGACATCCGTATTCACCATTCTGGAGAAATCAACAAAAAAATACATTCATTTAGAAGGTTACGGAATTAAAACTGGAGACCATAATAGTCCCCCAATAAATATAATAAATTTGAAATTTAAAATCATAAGTTTGTAAATTCAAACAATACCATGAGCGTGCATCGCATCTGCAACTTTTATAAATCCTGCTATATTTGCTCCCTTCACATAGTCTACATAACCATCTTCTTGCTCACCGTACTTTTTGCAGTTTTCATGAATACTCGTCATAATGGTAAATAACTTTGCATCGACTTCTTCCTTATCCCAGTGAAGACGTGAGCTGTTTTGACTCATCTCTAGTCCACTCACAGACACTCCACCAGCATTAGAAGCTTTTCCTGGAGAAAACATCACCTTTGCTTTTTGCAAGATTCCAATTGCTTCTGGAGTGGTTGGCATGTTTGCCCCTTCTGCGACGCATATTACGCTATTTGCCAACAACAACTCTGCATCAGACGCTTGCAATTCATTTTGGGTTGCGCAAGGTAAAGCTACATCACATTTAACCTTCCATGGCCGTTCTCCAGCATAAAACTTAACTTCGGGATACTTAGTGCAAAACTCACTAATTCGCACTCTTTTAACAAACTTTAGATCCATTAGATGTTTCAGCTTCTCACCATTGATACCTTCTTTGTCATGTATAAACCCAGACGAATCTGACAATGTAACCACCTTGGCACCAAAACTAGTTGCTTTTTCACAAGCAAACAGTGCAACATTCCCAGACCCTGAGATTGCAACTGTTTTATTATCTAATGAACTACCTTTGTTTTTCAGCATTTGTTCTGCAAAATACACTGTTCCATAGCCGGTAGCTTCAGGGCGTAACAAACTACCACCCCATGTAATACCCTTACCTGTCAACGTTCCAGTGAATTCATTCTTTAGTCTCTTGTACTGCCCAAACATATAACCAATTTCTCTTCCACCAACTCCAATATCACCAGCCGGTACGTCTGTATTTTGTCCAACATGACGATGTAATTCTATCATAAACGACTGACAAAATCTCATGACTTCCATATCTGATTTACCTTTTGGATCAAAGTCTGATCCTCCTTTTCCTCCACCCATCGGTAATGTTGTTAAGCCGTTTTTTAACGTTTGCTCAAAACCTAAAAACTTGATCACACTTAAGTTGACTGATGGGTGAAACCTCAACCCTCCCTTGTACGGCCCTATAGCAGAGCTAAATTGAACTCGATACCCACGATTAACATGAACATTACCAGCATCATCAACCCATGGTACACGAAACATGATGACTCTCTCAGGTTCAATGAGACGCTGTAACAAACCATTCTTTGCATAATCAGGATTCGTTTCTAGAAAATTCCACAGAGTGTAAGCAACTTCTTTTACAGCCTGGAGAAATTCATCTTCATGAGGGTTTTTCTTCACGACTGATTGGTAAAACTCTTCTGCTGAATTAAACGGTAACTATAAAAACGAGAAATTATTCATTAATGAACACTGGACAAAGTTATTTACTAATATAACACAACCTTGTATCCTTTTTTTTCTCACTTTCGATTTGACATCATAAATACTTTCTAAAGTAAAATGGGCACCAAAAATGATAGAAAAATCACTATCAATATAATTTCTTCGATATGGTATGAGCAAGAAATATGCACATAAAATAAAAATGCGAAACGAAAAAATATTAACATAAAATATGTTTCATTCTAAAGATAATTGTTGATAATATTAATAATAATATTTAGAATTTTGACTTAAATAGCAAAACATTCTAATATATATATATTTATTTTTAATCTTTTAATTAAAATTTTTTTTAAGCGTTTCGGTATTGGGTCAGGTAAATCCCTTCAAAACGAAAAACAAAAGTTATTATTACTAGTATAATAATATATTTTCTATATTTTCATGACTAAAATATTTGCTAATAATGAACTACTGCACTATAATAAAATACAAAAAAATTGTAAGCAAGCAAGCAAGCGAGCCAGCCAGCGAGCGAGCAAGCAATCAAGCAAGCAAGCAAGCAAGCGAGCCAGCAAGGAAGCAAGCAAGCTTCAAGTCTGGTGTTAAGAAAGATTGTTTTCTATATAAAATTCTAAGTTTGGAATTAATTTTATTAAAAAAATAACGACGCATTTTTTTTTTCTGCTCAAGGTTTCATCTAATAAGCATCCTAGGTATTTGACTGAGGTACGTTGTTTAATGGATGTGCCTCTATAAATTATATTTGTATTTATATTTTTGTAGTTTTTAATTGAGAGGAAAAGAGGATACCTTCAGTTTTTTTCTTTTCCAAAGTGAGCACTTAGTTTGTTATCGTCATACCACAATAGTTGAAAATATTTCTGCTTAGAATATTTTCTATTTTTTTTACATCCTTATGTTGGAAAGTCAAACAAGAATCATCTGCCTAAAGAAGTAATTCACGATCTAGTGTCATGTCGCTCACATAAAGTATATGTTGTTGTATGTTTACTTAATTTGACACGTTTAAATAGCTGGGACAACCAAAAATATCGGCAGAACTACAGCATAATTTTTTTGCGGAAAATACCATTGTTGTAAAAAATTTGACATACTTATGGTTTGGGTTCTCAGCCGGTCATAAATTTTCGTCAAGGCAATCATGCAAAGGTTATCACAAATTAATTTTTTGTTATTTAAAAAATATTGGCGGAATCGAAACATTTTTAAACTTTTTAAAAAAATTTCTTAAAATAATATTTCTGAGTCGCTTAAGGGCCTGGGCACTAAGCTTGAAAAATTTTTCAAAAATTATCGACATGCTATAATCACAAATTCTGACCATGCGGTGTTTACATATCATTTTCCCATGAGCCACCTATCTATAGGAAATCGTCTTGCTATCATCATTGAGACTAGGGCAGCTTTCATGATCTATTCCGTGATATTTTAATCCAACACATTTTTTATCTTTATAAGGAGGAATGTGCTAAGGAAGCTTCTTGGCTTCATGTTGGCTTCATGTTGGCATCGGTGCCTATATTTTCTCTCCAAAGTATCAAGTGAAACCACATTCCAACTCATGGTATTCTACAGCAATTGCGGCCACAATTGCTTATTGCAACCAATATTTTCATCTTCTTCAACGCACTAGTTGTGTTGAAAACAGATTTCTTTTTACCAGAACCCATAAGGACTACAAAAAGAGTCATTAAGTAGGCTAAAATTTTTCACACAATTGGTCACACAATCTATCGGATACCGAATTTTCTATAGGAGTTATTCAAATAAGGGTAAGTTTTGATCTAAAAAAGTACTCTCCAGAATTCGTTCTGATTCTCTGTAGGTTGTTTAAGACTTTTATGAGTACATCCTGTTTTTCCCTCTTGCTGAAATTTGGCACCTGTTTTTCCATTATTCAAAAATTCTGGAGAGCGATTTGATTCTACAGTCACCGTCTTACCAATCTTCTTTCAGTTATAAGTAAGGTCTTCAAATCATTGATGAACTCATTAGTTACTCGTCGCTTAGAGTCGTTCAATCTGCTTTTTGATCATCAGTATTACTTTCGCTCTCTTACATCTACTGCTAATGCTATAACTGTCATCTGAGAACATTTCTATCACTCTTGATGCTTGCGATGAATTCAAGGCGATTGCACTTGACATCTCGGAGGCATTGGGCAAGGTGTGACATGCTGGACTTCTCCATGAAATGAAATCATATGGTATCTCTGGTGAAGTTTTATTATTAATTATTTTAAGTCAGCTAGAGAAATAAAGGTCGCCCACAACGGTTTTTCTTCGAACTGTTACTCTGTATATTCTGCTGACCCTCAAGTTTCTGTCTTGGTACGTACTCTTTTTATAATCTTCATTAATAATTTGCTTGATAGAACTCTTTGCAAGTATAGCTCAGCAATATATTTCGACGATGCTACTTTGTACTTATCCTTAAAGAAGACGAGCTGAAATGGCAAATTTTTTTTATTCCAAACTCATTTTGTTTCATTTTGTGGGATAACATTTAGCTGATGTTTCCTCTTACGACAAAAAATATCTTCCGTTATACTACCTGCTTATACTACGTTTATTGCACGCTATCTCACAGTCCAAACCGGGTTTATTTTTTCAATAGATCCCATTGCTAAAGTAATATGACATGTTGTTATGCATGATCACAGCATTACTGAAATCACTTTTGAAATTTAAAGTTACAGCGATAATAAAGATGATGGTTTTTTGAGAGTGAACAAATTTCTGACCCTGTTCCAAAATTTTAATTGTTCTTTTTTCTTGTCAAAAATTAGTTTGTGGCTAAAAACCAATTAAAAAATATAAATCAAGACATATTTCTTTGTTTTAAATTATTTACTGAAGTTAACAAAACACCTGTGAAAGACAATAAATGACAAAATATTTTTGAATTAAATTTTAAATGTCGATCTATAAAACAACTTCGGACAATTAAATGTACCAATTACAATGTTGATCTGCATTCCACACACGGAAGCAGGTCATTTACATTCAAGCTGCAATAACACCTATTCCTATTAGCTAAGTTAGAAAATAAACTTGAAGAAGTATGCCTTTCGAAATGGACTATTTCTGAACGAAACAATGATTTTGCTGATTAATAATTAAGTAAGAATTTATTCTGTTCTGCCTTTGACAAAGATACATTTTTTTTATTGAAAATAAATCAAAAATTATATAAATGCATTAAAAGGAAGAACAGGCTGTTACGACAATATTTTCATTGTGATCCCTCGATAACGATACACGCAAGAAAAAAATAGGAAAAAATAAAAAAAATTATTGTTAATTCTTACAGACATTCGCTCTACGAAAGTTGCCCAGTGAACTCAGAAATTAATCTTCAATTTTATGCTTAAACGTTTTTAGTTTTTATGGTTCTTAACATAATTAGGTAATGAGCTCCAAACCGGGGGATCTTTCCATAGCAGACAATTTTTGCCAATATTTGTTCTACGTAGAGGAGCATACAATTTCAAATTACTATTTCGCAATGAAATTAAAGTTTTGTAAGATTTTTTGAATATTTCAAACATGTAGTAAAAGTTATAGGGCTGTCGCAGAATATAAAAGAATGAGCATCTACGCATTGATTAACCCTCATATCAACAGGAAACCAATTAATTACTTTGAAATTATCAGTGTCGATATGGAATCTATTATTTAAGTCAAAACAGAAATGGATACATTTATTTTGAGCAGTTTTTAATCAGATTTTTATTGATTTGTTTATACCTAAATACCAGGCGGTACAGGCTTAATAAAAATTTAGTCTTATATGTAGCTTATGTCAGTTAGGCTCCCTGGTAATATAATCAACTAAAACTTCTTAAATTTAACTTTTTTTGAAATTTTTCCATAATGTTTTCATGGTGAATGAATGTTGCTAATCTCATGATGGAGCTAGCTGCTATATAGATGACAATCAGCTATTTTTTAAATACACGCAACTGACGATTATTTTATCGAATTTTCAAAATAGCAATTACTATACCTTGTAAAAAATTTATTTATAGCTAAGACTTAAGCATTAAAATCATAATTTAATATGTCCGTTTCATGTATCATCAGATTAGCAACATAATTACAAAAATCTTTTTTAAATTGCTGGAATTAAGTTTGTGGAAATAAGGATCACCATAGGTAGATAATAACTTTAAAAATGTCATGAGTTAAATATACGACATATATTTGACCTATTGAAAGTGCTAAGTTGACAAATCAAAATAAATTTCAAGGATCGCCATTACAAATTTTTTTTCTAAGAAAGCGGTTTTTAAGACACTCGTTCTGGGACACCCTAAAAATTAAGAAACTCTGACTACTGAGAACCTGTAGGTTTAGAAACTTTTCAAACAGGTTAAAATGCAAAAAAAAAAGAAAAAAGAAAAAAATGAACACAACCAAGTTTTGGACAGCTGTTAAAAAGTCTGTGAGCACACAATTTATAATTGCTATGTATACTCAGTCATCTGGCTCTTTAAATCCTGATTCTGGGTAACCGGAGGTTTAGCTCCCGGTTGTTTCACTCTCGGAGGTTTCGCTTTAAAATCATTCCAGTACACTATTCACAGCTTTGCAGGTCAAAAGCAGTTTGTCGTTTTCTATTTCCCTGATTTTTAAAAAACTGCTAAGAAACTTTGATTACCGAAATCACCAAATTCTTAAGAAACTTTTAATTTCTTTTAAGTTCTTAGAAAAAAAAATCTATAGCAAGCTAATCTGGTGATAATTTTATGGATTTAGGAATATTTTAATTCCAATAAAGGAAGCAGTAAAATGAAAACAAATACTGTCAAGAAAGCTATATTCACAAATTTATATAATAAACTCTGGTCAAATGTGGAAGACTTTAGGCAATTTACAAGTCATGCATACCTTGGATGGGAACAATAAGTCAGTTATGAAAAAACAGCGAAAAGAAATGCGATTTCAGATTTTTAAATAGTCAGTCTGTCTCATTTTTTATCTGATGTGTCAATGCAAATTAGAATAAAAATGCAAGCATCACCAGAGTCTATTGTGTAAGCAAATACAAAACTAGAGCTAATGTATACTTACAGTCATCTTTTCAAGACAAAACTGTAGAAAAACTCAAAGGTCCAAGGAAACCACAACAAAGACAAAAAGTAACCAGAGTCATAAGTTTTGCAGCAAACTATAAAAAAAAGAATTATTTGTATTAGCCTAGATTTCACAAGCAACAATTTTAGTAACAATTAACGCTGTAATCTGCTGCTCAAATCAAGGCGTCATAGCTTGTATCCAGATTAAGGTGGTGTGACGCCTGTCATCCAGTTCTGTATCGTATTTCTTATATAGATATAAAAATAACATGAGCAGTTTTTTTATATAGAAGATTCACTACCTTAAATAATTTATTTTACTTAAGTCTTCTATAAATATGCTTTTGGCAGTCACTCAACAAGCGACCTTCAGCAACTTTCCCCTTTTTTCTCTCTCTCCCGAGTCTTTGTCAGGCGACCGCTCATGGAGACACCAGACAGTACATGATTTTAAATGTTATTAGTTAGTCCACTTTTATTTTCAATCTTGAATATTTGTCATAGTGACAAATATTCAAGATTGAAAGAAAGAATATTTGTCATAGTGACAAATATTCTTTCTTTCTGTTATTTGTAATGATTATATTGAAACATGAACTTTGGACACATCATTAAACTCAAGCAATTAATTAAAAGATTAATAAACTCATAAAATGCTTTAAATTATAACTTAACTCCCTCATGCACATGTCATTACTAGTTGGAT
>JAUZNK010050987.1:0-15944 GCA_035046665.1 Euphysa ruthae
ATATTATTGAACAATGTTCTTTAATATAATATTTTGAGAAATAAAAAAGAAAAAAATCTGATTTAAAGGTGTTAGCCGAAAGGCGAAAACTGAAAAATTTATTAAAAATTTGAATTACATACCCAATAATATAAATGAAAAAAATTCGCAAATACTGAAAATAGCGGAATTTTAGTTTGCAGATAAGATTTGATTGTGAAAATGTCTTTTAATCCAAAATCGAAAAAAAAGCTATGCAATGAAGTCTTACCTGGATTAAACTCTTCTCTGATTTTGTTGTCTTTATTACTGATACTTGCATATGCTTCTCAATGTTTGATTGCTTATTACCTACGGAAATTTACGAGAGTTAAAAGTTGCACGCCCTTTACTAGGTTTCCTATTATACAAAGAAAAGGAAAAAAAAAACTAAAAACATGTAGGAATTCAAGTCTGGAATTTTCACTTGACGAAAGTAAGTTCATGATGTTTCAGGGAAGTTCAAAGCCTATGTTTTGTTCACTTGATGAGATATAACGACTTAATCACACACGACTGACGGTAGTAATCCCGACACATATTGCTTTTACTAATTTTGATATAAAATTATCCGTATTCGGTTTTTTCTTTCATGAAATTTTTCTGAGGTACATATTCTTCTATAACTTTGCTTTATAATTTATTTACTTTTTTTGACGAAATTAAGGTTAGTGAGGTGATTATGACTATGATACAAAATTCAACTGTTTTCAGCTTTCTATGTTGAAATTTTTGAGAAATGAAAGTACAAGTGATTTTTTTTTTTTTTTACGGAATTATGTAATTTCGTTTTGGCAGGAAATCCAGAGAAAACAAAAAAGTCTTTTCATTGAATATCTGGAAGCAGTCGACAAATTCGTTTTTTTGTGTGTGTGTGATAAAATTTCGTTATTTAATATATAATATTAATATAAAATTTTGCATTTTTGAGTGAAATGAAGAAAAAAGTACAACATCGGAAAAAAAAATCTAAAAACATTGTTAGTTGTTATCTATGAAAATTAGTCTAATGAAACCTCCTTGTGTTCAATTTGAAGAATTATTTCTTTAAAGTTTTGCGGAGACGGAAATTTTATTAGCTACTATATTAAATTTATACCAGAGGAAAGGTCCTCTGTAGCCGATGAAACGTTCACCTAGTTTTGCATTTTTCAGGGTGTTCATGACGATTGCAGCTTCTTGTTTTAAAAAATTCTTTTTGTAGATTTTGAGCTTTGTTTAAAATAAATTCGATGTTAAATTAATTTTTGACTTATACATCAGTGTGAGGATTTAATATATAACAGTTTGATAAGTAATGATAATCTTTGTTTCTACAAAAAGTGTTTTTTTTTTGTGCGTGTGTTATATCACACACACGCACAAAAAAACACTTTTTGTAGAAGCTTAGTCGCGTATAAATGTATATAATTGCCCATTCTAAGTTTGCGCAGTTGACGTAGTTATGTATAAATGAAAAGCATACACTAGATAAGTAATATTAATTAAGTAACAAGGAAAATGCGAAATCTAATCCTTATTTATTTCTAACGATATTTCAATATTTTATACATTTTTCATTTGACCGATATCGTCGTTAGAAAATAATGTACGGTTAACATTATACTGACTAATTTTATGTCATATCTAAACTTTTAAAAACTACTTATTGCCTTGATAACGATTTGTGCACGAATTTCATGACATTTACAACTGATTAGACACAATGATTTAAAATTTAATTTTAGCTGTAAGGGATGTAAAATGCTAAAGTCAGAAAATAAAAAAGCGATTTTTAAACATTTTTTTGTTTGAAACTTTTTCTCTGAAGCATAGAAACATAACATATTGATATATTGACAAACAAGTGTTTCGAAACTTTAAAATTGAGTATAAAGTAGATTTATTTCCGAAAAGGGAAAATTAAAAATCTTGGTTTGTTTATTAAGTCCTTTTATATTAGATTTCAGGCAATTGATAAAATTATTGACGTCAGCAAAACCTATGCTAAAAATTCATTTTGATTTTTATATTTTTGAAGACTGTGATAATAGAAGTACTTTAATGGTTTCCAGTTCTTAAAGTTGGGGTTACAGGTTACACTCCTCATCCCCAAACCCAACGCCCACCAATTATCTAAATCCAATAAAAAGCCTGATCTTAGCAGGGTTAAAAATGTTACCCACTGTCAAAATAGAACAAAATAGACCACCGCAGCAGCAAGTTAAAGGTAAAATAGCTTTTTAAATAATTACTAGTAAAACAAAAGCTTGCAAAAATCTGCTTTCCTTCATTAAAAGCAGAACATTAATTTTGAATAACTAAAAACCAATAATATTAACCTAGAAACCAGTAATATAAAATTTTATGGAGTATTTGTTAAATCGTGGTTTACCATACTAGTGAAAACTAATTTTTTAACTAAGAATTCTATGTGAGCATTTTGTACAAATCATAGAGCAATGAATCCAACTTAAAAATTTTCCTTACCCTTTTGGGGACTTCCAGAAGTTTGTCCCGCATTTAACGGATTGCATTGCACCTTGGAGAAAATCATCTTGAAAGTCTTCAACTGAGCCGCTATTCTCCTACTGGCAACATCTCTTTTATTATATTTTTCAGAGTTTTCAAGATTTTGAAGATTTGTTATGTTATAAAGGTTGTCTATTTTTGATGTGAATGGCGCATATTTTCTAGTTTTATTTTTACTATTTTGAAAAAATTTGTTCAGTATCGCATTTTTTAGATATAGGAACTTTTTTTTAACAACTTGAGTCTGAAAAATCCCTTGTGTTGGTGCCTCAACGTTGTTACCAGTATTGAATAAGTCTTCTGCGCTAGTCGAAAATTGATCCTATAAATATTTTAAACAGAAATGAATAAACTGGAATGAATAAAAAAAAGAGAGGAAAAAAAAATAAAAATTCAACTTAATTTCATATCACATTCATAAAAAATTCTACAGTTTACTATACAGGCTTAAACAAAATAAAGCTTTGGCTTTTATAAAGAAATTTCCGTAACAAGTTCGTAGCAAATAAACATTTCTATGAAAAGAAAACTTTAAACGTAAAGGTAAACAATGAACGAAAAATGTAATTTTAGGTATTTAAAAAATTATAAGTACGCAAATTTTTATTTTTTGCTGTCATTTTCAAAACATTTTATGTTTTTCACATTCCGACTGCAAAATGACTCCATTCTAATTTCAATTAAAGCTATAGCTTTAATAATAATAACAACAATGAAATGCACGGTTAGATTTTTGACATTTTTTTGCCGAACGAAAATTGCACTTTAGGAACGAAAATTGAAATTTAGGAACGAAAATTGAAATCTGAAAAAATAAGATAAGTATGAAAATTTAAATATAGGAACGAAAATTTAAATATATGAACGAAAATTGGAAGCTGTAAAATAGGACCGTATGAAAATAGGACCGTCAGAAATAAATATGTTTTGTCGGCCATTTTCTTTATCGTATACCCCAACTACAAACAACGTGCCGTGAAAAGTGAGTAGTTTTAAACTGGTTAATAGTCTAATAGTAATGAAGCTTTATCTCAATTCATCATGAATTATAGGACTTACTGTTTACTTGGTGCTTATTTGGGGACAAAATAGAAATCCTCATGTCAAACGTATTGACATGTTACAACGTATTGCTATAACAATCGTCACCTCACATTTTAGGCCAAATATCCGACGGAATTTTTCTGAACTTAATACTTTCAAGCTCCATGATCATGTTTTTATCCATAATTGTAATTAAAATCGATTTTCTTTTTCAAATTTTTTTGTCTTGTCTAAAAAAATTCACTATCATAACACTAGAAATACTGAGCTTGGTAAATTACATGTCACACTGGGAATCAAACAAGTGTGGTAAGTATTCTATTAAATATTAGTGTATCACTGAATGGAACAATTCCATTCCTAATATTCGGTGGAAATCATCCTCTAAATACCCCGATATCAACAATTTTCTTTTACTTGGTAAAAAGAAGTTAAAGTAAATTTTACTTGAACTTATTTTGTTTTAGATTTTTTTAGATTTTTTTTTCTTTCTCACTAATTGGCAATCTTTGCGTTAACGGTTTGTGAATTTGTTTTATTTTTTCTACCCCTTGGAATGGCATTAGCATTTTGTCCGGATATTAATCTGTTAGTAAAACTGCGTATTAGCGTGTTTTTGTCAATGTGTTTTTTTGTACATGCATGTCTTGTTATTTGTTTTGTTGCGATAAAAAGCTAGAGTTTAAATCCCTATGGTGTCAATCCCATTTACTTAGTCAATACTAGGAGATTGACTCTAGCCATAGTTTTATACTGCTGTCATTTGTTTAGTATTTATTAGAAGGGTGACTGCAGCCATAGTTTTATACTACTGTCATTTGTTTAGTATTTATCATTTTGTATTATTTGATAGCATTAATAATTATGGTAAATAAATAATTAATAAATACTTACTTACTTACTATCTGCTCGATCAGACAGCCAGTGGTATATGTATATTTGTACTGGATAGCTCAATTGGTAAGACATCTGAGTCCCAACCGTAAGGTTCGATTCGGTGCGATAAGTTTATGGTTATCTGGCTGAGTGGTTATTTACCATAAGCTCAAATGTGAGCTTTAAGTACACCAGAACTGTGGGTGATCACCTCTTAATAAGTTTGACTATTGATGACCTCCCTCCATTGTGGGAAATTAAATTTAAAATTTGTTTTTGGCCGAATAAGTATTACTTCTTACTTATGTGCAATGATTTGCTAGATAGAAATTAGCTAATCTATGCAGCCTGTCTTATGTTCGCTATGATATAATGTTGTCTTAGTTATCTTTGACGTAATTTACTTATGTAACTTAGCTTTGGTCTTATGTGTGAGGCTACTTGCAGCTGATTATTAGCAATTAAAAATTATTAACAGGGTTTTAAATTTACCAACCTTAGCAAGCTATAGCTTATAAATAATAATAAAATTATTATTTTCTAGAAATTTGTATTTTATTTATTTTTTATAAATTTTTTATTTCATTTTTTTTTATCTATTTCCGTACTTTGCTGTGTGCAAATTCTTGTTGAATTCTCTGTGTAAACATACTGGGTCTAATAAAACCAGTTTATTTTAGGTTTCACTCCTTTGGTCAGTATTCTGTATCGATTTCTATGGTTACTCACATTTGGATACTTATTTTTAATTTACGAAATTTTAGCAGTTGTTATAGAAAATAAATAAGCTCCTACTACAAAGTGACTTTTTCTCATGTTTTCTTCTTTTCCTAAACACTTTCTTTAACAAATTTTTCAGTGTTTGTTTCCATTTTTCTTTAATTAATTATCGTTTTAATACAATGTCACTGATGCCTTTCTAGGTAAATCTTTCCCATCACTGAATTAGCCCTCCAATATCACAGGGGTAAATTTAATAGATTTCATCAAAAAAGGGAGTGGCTTGAGTCCATATTCATGTTTCCACGCTTATCAGATATATGCCGATAAGAGCTTATATCCACCCACCCACCTTATCGGCAAACTCAATTTAAAAGTTTTTTTCGAAAGTCTTGCTACTCTGTATTCAGCTCCAAAACAATGTTTAAACTATGTTTAATAAAGCCTATGTAACAGCCTCGACAAAAATTTCTTATTCTGTTACTTTTTTTCTGTAAAATACATTGCCAAATCAACTATTTTGGCAAGCTGTACGCTAGTATGTTTTCTGCTCCCAAGCCGTGCTGCTTCCCTCTTTGTATGCCCTGCTGCCATCTGGCGTTTCTGCTCAGAGAAGTCACTTTTCCACTCATATACACAACTGGCGAAACGACATGAGATGATCTTCTCCAAAGAAGGGAATATTTTTTAAATGTCATTTTGAAGGTAATATTAGGAAATAAAATTTTAAAGAAATAACATTTTGAGGAAAATATTTGGGAAATAAGGTTCAGCACCTGAAGCCACTATGAGCGGCTCGCAAGATCTTATGAATAAACCGCGAGTCACTCACAGCGGCTTTCTTATAAACAACAATTAAACAGCAATAAATCTAAATATAATTGCTGTAAACTACAAATTCTTGCTGAGTAAGGCTAAAAGAAAAAAATAAAAGTCAATTCTAAAGGTTTAAGAGCATGGCACTACAGTTTTCATAGAACTAAACAAATTTCAATATCAGCCATTTCAACAGAAGAAAGTAGGTGAATATATGGCGTCTAGAAAAATTTATCCCATTCGTTGAATCTTCTTTTTGAAAACTTGATAAGCACAATACGCCTCCACAACCTCTTCTCACTTTTACCACTTTTGGGTGAAGACGCTTCAATTCCTTCCGTATTCAGTGTTTTTTCGTAAGCACTTGTTCTGCTGCTTCTTCACAGTATTCAGTTAACTTTTCTTCATGATTTCATAAGTCTTCAATTTTTAATGTATGATACTCGATGGTCTGAATATAACGAGCTAAAGTAACTATATGCTTCTCCTTCACTTGGATCTGACTAAAAAAAAGTTTGATGATACAAGTTGATGATAGATGTCCTGTGGTGACTGCAATCTCCTAAATTTACCTTTACGTTTCCTAAATAGGGTGTTTGCAGCAAGCAGCAATGAGCCTCTACAGTATCTTGTAGTCTCTGTCTGTTGTTGTTAGTTGACCTGTGGTAGATAAAAATTTTCTAGACCTAAGCGAGTGTTTGCATCCATGAAAACTTCTAAAAAATCATGTTGTTTAACACATTGGATTGTTACATGTAGGTTAGAAAAGAATTTTGTTTTGCATCTATTGACATAGACTTCTCTAAGTGAGTACGCTACAATCACAGTAATGCTGAGATTACATCTAAATTGAGCCATAAGTATACATCTAAAACATATATCTGAAATGCAGTCAATAATAATTAGAAGATTCTAAGCTTTTCTTCCAAAAAAGGTTCCAAGTAAACCTGTAGCTACTTTCGATTTATTCATCCACGATGATGCGGTGTATAGTTTGTATCCTAATGCTTCTTAGTAATTGAGATTCCCACCCTTGGAAGTATAGTAATTGCTTTTGATTCATAGTTAATGTTTGCAAGGCTACTAATTGGTTACTACCAATCATAATTTTTACATCCAATCTGGAAATTTACAGCGAGATACCGTAAGTAAAAAGTAATTAAAAATCATTATCACAGCTGTGTACGCCAAGTCTTTTCAGTATTATTTTCCTTGCAAGTATAACTGACATATATGTGTCAAAAGTGGCTCAGCGAAATTTTTTCTGATTTGCACATGTCATTCTGGCAGTATTCTTAGTCTAAAATTTTTGACCTAAAATTTGACTTAGGTAATTTTTTTTTCATTTTTGATATATTTTTGGATCGGAAATTACAAGTTTCAACAAGGGTCTGGGTTTTCAACAAAACCAAAAGTTTTGATAACACTTGCCTGAATTTTCGATATAGTTTCAGCAAGTTTGCTGTTATTAATTGTTGTTTTAAATCTGGTACGAATTAAGTGTTAAATACAGCTTAACCTAAAATGTATGAAATATTTTTTTCAGAGCCAAAAATTATGTGGAATCTATTGGGGTCAGTTTTCGTCAATATTTAAATTGAAATTTTTTTACTTCCCGTTTCAGATAAGATCATATATGCAGTAGATTGATTGATAATGAATACTAGATGAAAGGTAAGACCAGGTTCAGTGCATACAGTTTTGGAAAAACCCATAATCAAGAAGTCTTCAGCACAGCGTGTATGAGAACAATGCGAGAAGGTGAGGCAAAAGCCTGATTATGATTGGAGAGTCCAAGAAGCAACTCGACAAAATTTCCTTCCCCAGCAATTTTCGATTAGCTGGTAGAAGTTTGGAATTTCCACAGTTCGTGAAATATTTTTCTTGGCTGGCTGCTCCAATAAGATTAAATGGAAGAAGAAGTCTCAGCATTTCCCACAGCTGTTTTCCTCACTTAAAGTAAGAAACGAACACTGTTATTGAAAAAAGAGAGAGTAGCAATGAGGATGTTTCTTGTTAAAAAAATTCTAGCAACGATTCTTCTAACAACGATTCTGATAACGGTTCTCCCAGCAACAACTCTGACAAAAATTCGTCAACAGAGAACGTGAGTCAAGAAAATCAAGATCCAGTTTTTACACTGCCTGATCCCCAGCTGGTTTCCATTTAATTTCAAGAATTTTGGCTTGAACAGCTGGGTATTGGTTTCGCATGAGAGGGGAAAAGTTTTTAGGACGTGTGTTGATGAATATGATCGGACAGTTTAAGACTCAATGCCTCGAAAAACCTACTAGTATTTGTCTTGCACAGCAGTTCGAGAAAGATTTTGACGTAGTTCACTTCGACCAGGTTTATGAGGCGCCTGTGACACCATGGGCAACGGAATTAAATGATGCTAATAGCCGAAATATGAAGAAACTTTACAAGTTTTTAAGTTTATTGTTGTTCTCATTTTGCGTTAGTACAAAAACCCATTGTTTAAAGGGAACCTTTGACCACTTTTTAGAGAAGCTCCTAATTTTTCGAACTTGAACTTTTTGCCTATTCAAGCATCCTGATTTGGTCACCAAGATCTGTATCTGAGTCACACTGCGAGAGGAATCAGCCTTTTGATGGAGGTCATGCATCTGAAGAGACTAAACACTTTTGCATAACTCCCAGACTTTTGCAACATGTCGGAGCCAAAGTACAGACAGTGATTATACTCATATTTAAGCTTAGTATTTAGCATAACAGCATTTTCTTGATATCGCGATCTTAACAATTCCTACTTAATTTGATACTACATAACAGTTATTTCAGAAAATATTAAAATTTCTTTGAAAAATGATGTATAATATTCAGTTAGTTGTAGATTGTTTCAGTTTTATCAAATGATCAGTTTTATGGTTATTTTGGACAAAACCTTAATTTTTTCGGGACAAATTTGTGACTGAAGCCGATATGAATGTCAAAAGAGTCACTTCTTAAATTATCTGTACTTCCATTAGTAGACTTGGTTTCATCATTGTGGCTACGGTCTTCATTATCTTGGGTTTAGAGTCACTTAAAATGTCAATTCTATTGTTTAGCAATATAAGATTTGGGCTTTTTTAAGTGTTTAGGTCATTTTGCAGGTGTTTTAAAGAGTAATTGTGACATAATGCTATTTTGATTGTTTTAAATATTACTGTTAAAATTTTCTGTGAACTGGAATTGTGGTAAGTCTATTGATAATATATTTGGCATTAAATTTTTGGAGAAACTTTATCAGTACCAAATTTGTGTATTTTCTGTTTTAAGTTTTATAAGATGTTATCTCATCAAATTATATTTTTGGTACTAGAATAGTAGCTTCGTATGTATTGTTCGACCACGTGCTGAACTGAACGGTTTGTTTCATTAAGAATGACGTATTAATGACTCTGATTAGAATTTATAATTATAGATTAGACAAAACTAATTCTCTATAGATATTTTACTGCTATAGGCATTATTTAAAAATATTTTCGTAGTAACAACTCCAACAGAATTAAACCTCATAAAAGCGTAGAAAAATTTTTTTTAGCGAGGTTATAAATAAAACAGCAATAATTATATTTTTATATCAGATTGTAAATAAAACACATCCGATCGTTTGCAAAATAAAAGAAATTTATGCATTCGAATTTATCGAATATAATCACATCACACTAATCATAAACATTCCGCGCATTCTCGCTGAAATTTATTTGTCTACTATGCATCAGAATGCACTATTGTCCAAAACTAATTTTTATGATATTTTTCAAATCTTTTCGAACCCGAATTAAGGATTTAACTTATGAAAATTTTTTGCTTATTTTAGTTATTATGAAGAGAACTTAAGCATGTGAATCAAATAAAGAAACTAAGATAAATAATTATCATTTTCAGGATAATGGACAGTTCTTTACTCAGTACAATCAGAACCATCCCTTTATACATGTTTTTTGTTTTCAGTACAATGAATTGAAAAGATGCTAGACTATTCTAATTTATTTATATTTTTTGAACGCATCTGCAGCATTCGAAATTTTTTCTCTTCACATATTAGAGATGAAGCCTTTAAGTTTGCAACATACGTCAATTTACCTGCGAATAGAGGAATTTTCCAAAAGTGAAAAACGCTAACGAAGGTTGGAGTTTGAACGCGGTTCTCATCTGAATGGTTTGCAAACTTGTGATTCTATTAATATCAAGTCTCTATTAAATTTATATTTGTAACATTTTTCTATAATATTTGTTCTTATTAAATGTAAATTAATTGAAAATTTTGATCTTCCATTGCATAGAACTCTCTAAGTTTGGAAATATGATTTTTTTTGCCTCTATTTCCTGGAAAACAAGTTAAGATATTTTTTCAACCCGTAATCGCATTTTTTTTTTGAAATTTTGATAGATTTTTAAGAAGTTAAAATGGTAAAAGAAAATTATTTACAGGGAAAATTGCAACGGCCTAGTATTAAGATTGCGAATGTTATATTTAACGTATAACGCCCATTTGCACACAAGAACAAACAAACAACCCAACCAAATTGAGCTAGTGCATTTCCCAATGAGTTCTGCTCAGAAACTCAGAGAAAATATGGAAAGTTAATTTCGGCCAGATGTGGAAGTCAAACTCGTGAACTTTCGTTCCGTTTTCAAATCTGCCACTGTGTCAACTCCGCACTACTATTAACACTTTTTGGTAGAATTATTAAAATTTTTTGGTAGAACTATCAAAATTGGCAGGTTATTATTAACATATTAGTTGTTTGGTAGACAAATGTAAATGTTGGTAAAGCGAAATTGAATCATAACTATTAGTGGTACCAGGTTAATATTTCAGAATATTATCAGTAACAAAAATTTTTGAACGCTAGGAGTCAAATAAATGCAATTTTCTAATAGGAACGATTTTTGAATTATCATAGCAGAAATTCTAAGTTTTATATTTATATATCATTTTCGATTGGTAAATGAAATTTGTGGTGTGATTCCAAGGTGGATGAATTTTGAAAAATTATTTACGTATGACCGGATTATTACGTATGACCGGACTGACAGCTAACCAAATCAAAGATCACGGTCAAATCAAAGGTCACGGCCACATCCTATGTTCTAAATTTAGGGACATAATAATTGGTCATAACCTTTTGATCTCGTAAACTGTCAATCCATTCGTAGGTAAAGAATTTAGCAGAATTCATCCACCTTGGAATCACACCACAAATTGTTAGTTTCGTAATAGTTTAAGAGATTAGTTATAAGTTTAAAAGAAGATTTAGATGAGTTAGATTTCTTATTGTTATTATAATAGTTAAATCCAGTTGACCCATAACCAAGTTAATCCTTGTTTGGTTGGGGATTAACGTAATCTTTTATCTATAATTTTTTTACCTAAGAACCGAATGACAGCTAACCAGAAGGCTATGGCCAAATGATATATCCTAAATTTAAGGACAAAATATTTGGCCGTGACCTTTTGATCTTGGATCTGGTTAGCTTTCATACTAATGTCAATGGGAGGGGCCGTTAAATGTGAATTGTCAGTCCATTATTTGATAAGAATTATATGTAGGCTTATGCCCTAATCCTTTATTCCCAAATAATCCAAACTCAAACATTGTGATTGACAGGCTCACTGCGTATGCAAATAATAATGTCGACCCCCACGCGTCAAGGCTCTTCAAATATTTGGTTAGAGGACGAAAGCGTCGACATTTCTTCCCGATGTAGTAGGTGCCGCGAGTTATCTGCCTTGTCAATTAAGTGTCAAGATTGCGAAAAGTGCCTCAAAAGCATTAAAGTAAAATTTATCGCTGACGGACACACACTTACAAAATACAATCTAATATATCCGAAAAATTCAACGCGACCAAGATCCTGCCAAAATTAATCCCTGCTCAGAACGAAATGATCCCAACCGCAATAAATTATGTGACGGAACCTGTCAACGACGAATATTAAGGTAGGCCTCTATGATAGCAAAGCTGTAATGTTAGGTTATGGTTCTAAGGGCTTTAATTATTATAGCGATAATAGCAAATCAGTTACAACCAAAAATTTTTTATTATTTATTTCAAATTGATCAGAATTTTTTTAACTCAGAAAATATATGGAGTGAAGCAAAAGTTGATGAATTTTGTATAAAAAGTAAACAATTTAGGGAGTGTTCCCACCCACGCTATAAAGAAATGATTCGTATTAAGCAACATTCTCTCAGGTTATTAAAAATTAGAACAATATTTTTGATAGCAATAGATCGAATCAATTTAGTCAAATTTTATTTATATTTATATTTAAATTATATTGAATTTAAAGTTGCTAAACAAACTTTTTATATTTTTTTACAATCCATTGCACAAGAAAATGGCTTTACTCCGAAAAATTAAACTATAAAAATTTTCGATATATTAAGTGACAAATGCAATAAAATTACTACCTTTTTAATTCCTGGAAAAACTAATACTGGAAAAACTGTATTTTCAAGTTTATTAAAATCTTTATGGTTTTATTATGGAATTGGTGTTTTTAAATACCCTGAAGGCTTAACCGTGTCTAATTTTAATTTTGCTGACCTGGCTCTTGAAATAACAGGCATGGTTGATTAATTTTGTTTAATTTTGAATATGTTTGAATATATTATAGAGCGGATTCCTCAACAAAAAAATTGATGTTGTGATATTTCAAGCAAAGATGATGACAACTGTCCAAAAATTTAAATGATGTTTTACCTCTTGTTGCAATGTAACATAAACCATACTTCAAATCTGATGCTAAATCTCTAGAATAAAATCCATATGTAATGGTTTTCTATGGTATTTTACACATTTTTTAATTAAACCTTTTTATTGGTCGACGCTATAAAATGTCTAAAAAAACAACTTGCACATGGTAAGATGCTTCCATGTTAAACTAATGCTGTCAACGAATAATATCATAACTTGGAAATTTGATATTAGGTTTGATTTATTTATATATTAGATTTGTAAGAATTTTTAGTTTGAGTATGGATCACCCTAACCCTATTCTACTTCTAGTTTGCAACATTCCACCTGCTTTATCTCCTAGTCAACGAAAAAGCAATTGAATAACAATTAGAGTTGTCAAATTAAGTGCTGGCAGAATAACAGCAAAGAGCTGTAAAAGAGTTAGGTAGGGAGAAAGCTAGACGTGGAGAGCATGCACATAACAGAGATAAAAATCCCTGACCCCATATGAAGGTTAATGAATCAGGTATGTATCTTTTGCAATGCTCATAAATTTAATGCGGCGACTCATTTTCAATTTCGCCATATGGATAAAGTAAATTTAGAACCACTGGCACCATTTCCTTCAGAGTTGCACGATTTACTTACAGGCCATAGCGGTGATAGACCTGCAAGTCAAAATTTCCAAAAATGTATTGGTAACTACAATGCATCATTGTTATTTGTTTTTTTAGGCGACAACATTGCACCGCCACCAAATCATGGTCCATACCGTTTTAGGGTCTGTGGTCAAATTTGTCATCGTGTTGGTCATTTAAGATTAGAAAATAACACAATACCAAGTTATGGCCAACTAAATGTACTTTGGAATGCGAGAAAAAGAGGTAAAATTGATTGTAAAATTTGATACCAGATTTGGAATAATAAGCACCAGTTGCTTTTTAACACAACATGAAATCTTTTTAACAAATACTAAAAAACGACTCTTTTTTAATTTCATGAGATTCTTTTATACTGAAGGGCCTGATGCTAATACATTCACTTGCATAACAAAATACTATGCTTAATTTCATAGAAATAAACTGTACTTAATTGCATAGCAAAAAAGAAGCTTAGGGTTTGCTTACTTTATATAAACTTTTTTCATCCTCTCCCTGTTGACCTGTCAACCAGAAATGTCTCTCAGTTTTCCTAAATTTTGTCGTAATTTTGTAAAATTTGTAAAATTTTGTCCCATAATAAGGGATTTACCATATAATGCAAGTTTATTCCACAGTTTAGTCACTCTTGTTCCACGCTTGTGTGACTAATAACGCCCATATAGCATGGAGCCCCTACACCCAACCTTTCTCCCTTCCCCATGTTCTGTGCATGCCATCTGCCTTGCCTCTGCGGACATAGTTGTCTGCAGCCCTACCCTCGATCCCTCATGTCAGCTCACCCCATCCCTCCCTGTGTATCTTCACCCCTCTTCAACAAATAGCGGGACCATCCCACCCAGTTGATGCCACTTCTGTCAACTTAAAGAGTACACACTAATTACACAAGATTTCCACCATCCTTTCATCAAAACGAAATATCCTATATTCTTCTCTATTGCATACAGTATTTGTTCGAATTTCCTCTCTCTAGTTCTATTGCCAGTGAAAAGTGATCTCAGCTGAAGTTGTACGATATGCCTGGCAAAATCTCTACTATAGCTGTCTGTTAAAGGGAGTGGTACCTTCAAATTTCACCTAGTGTACATCCGACGTGTTGGTCTGCGTTTCAAATCTGCAAGTAGTGATTGTCATCGTTAAATAGCCACTCTTCCCCCTTTTCCAAGGCTATGCATTCTAATATACCTCTCGCACTCCCAAATATCAGACGGCTTTTCTTACTTTGAACCAGTTTAGGGAGTGGTAAACTGCTGCTCTACTTTTCTGACTCTAGTGGCACGAATCATATCTTATCAAAACGGATTTTTTTATAAAAGTTACTCTCAGACAGATCCCACCATTGAACTATTGTCTCCAGACATTTTTCAGCCGAAGAGACATCCATACTGCCACCACTTCTGCTCTAAGAGATCCGTCAACTCCTGCTCATATTATTCATGGTAGTACTCTTCACCCATAGGACCACCAAATTAACGAAAATTAGCGAAAAAGCTAAGCTGTCTGCCAAATCTTTTTCCTCAATGTACCTTAATCCCGAGGAAATCTCTTCCAATAGATCAACCATGCAAAATAAGGACTGGCATAATTTCCTTCCATCATTGAGATTTGACCCATCTCCTTCAACCATTTCTTCCCCTGACACTTGCAATTGCTACGCTTGTACTTACAACATACCTTTGCTTCTGGAGGTGCCACTTCTTACACATACAGTAGTTGGACACACTCTGAATTATAATACCACCACCACAAATACGTTTGATATTGCAATAACATTCTAACCTCTTCAGACTGGTTGAAAAACATTCTCCAATGCTTCTATCATGATACCATTACCACAACTACAGTCATTACCGGTATCATATCTAATTAAAGCCAAGACCATGCTGTTCCACAAAAAGGTATCCTCCGGTCCTATTTCAATACCCCAATCTACATGTCCTTTAGCTGTTAATTTTCCTTTTCTAATGCAAACCCGCTCTCCGTCATGAGTAACACTTTGTCTGTCGCAGACGTTGAGAACTCGCCTGACGTTTTTACTTCTACCATTGGTCCATCTCCTCCTTAATTATCTGATCTTGCGTGTTGGCCTTTGATCGAAAATCCAGGATGTCTAGCTCTTGTACCAAATCATGCTCCTCTCTACCATACCACTAAATACCTCTACCATAAACATCTTTTCTCTGGTCTGTGACAACAGACCCTGTCCTCTCACTCATCAAAAAAATCACCATAGAAATAGTTACCTAAGACCACATTGAAGAAATGGCTAACACAACCCACCCTAACACCGTGATGCCATTGCCAAAACTTATTCCCATAGGAGCTTTCCATATCCCATTATAGAAGCACTAATGAGCCCATTAGTCAAGACACCCGGACATTTTGTCACTGACAGCAAAACCACTTTCACCAGACAACAGCTGACTTTTCTCAAGCCAAATGCACTTCTTGAGACTTGCACAACTCTCTCTCATTATCGAAGATCCTACCCCTACCTGCATTGCCCCTGAATAAAGTAAAAATATCTAATAAACCCCCTTTTATCACATGACGGATGAAACCCATCTTCTTAAACAACCTCCGTTCACCACCGACCAGACTTCCC
>JAUZNK010050998.1:2660-15941 GCA_035046665.1 Euphysa ruthae
CATCTTCAATTATACAATGTAGTAAATTTTATCAATCAACGTTTCGACTAACTGTAGTCATCTTCAATTATACAATGATAAATTTTTACAATAGTTTGAAAACAACGGCTCAATAATTACTACAACAAAAAAAAGCCGCTTTATTCAATGACAGTTTGTCATTTTAGTTTTAGTTTAACAGGTAAGTTAAACTTTAAAATGAGGGCGTCATGCCCAGAATTAATTTGTGTAACATGAATTTTTAAAATAAACATGTTTGGAAGGTGTAAAAAAGTGCCATGTTATGAATTCCCTCAATGATATTTCATATGCACACTTATTTTTAGTATAAAAGGTAACTTTAAACGTAAAATTAGGGTATTTTGCCCCAGAATTAGCTTGTGTAGCATTGTTAAATTTTTGAAATCAGCGCGTCTAAAAGATGTAAAAAAAGTGAATCTGACAACCGCTGCAAAACGCATCATCAAAACAATGCACTAAATAGTTAAAGATCTAAAAAGAAATGTCATACTCTTTCTTCAAGTAATGCTTTCCTTAGAGCTACCCTCTCTTCGAGTTCTTTCAATTCTTTATCGATGTGATTTTTCAAATGAGCTGCTTGTCTTCCTTGATATGTACTCAGCACATCTTGCTCTTCCTTAAGTTGCGCTCGTAAAACATTGAGCTCTTGCAGTTGAATTTCGTCCAAACGAACCTAAAGTAAATTTTGTCTAAAATAAGCTTTGCGTTTACTTTATCTTTTAACTAGCCCAAAGTAACCTTTCAGTCAACTTCGTTATGGAAATAATTTTTAATAACCATTCTTAGGTTTGGAATAGTTTAACTATATAGGTGGCAATAGAAAAAATTTGTTTCATATATGTTGACCCAAAACTTGAAAATTAAGCTCATTTGAAAGGCAAAAAATTTGATATTTTATTAATAGTAATAGTTTTATGATGCCTATATAGATAAAATGCATCCTGCATAGTTTTATCACTGTTTTGAATAATGTCAATGACTTAATTAAAGAATTTAAATTGGCATTAGAATACGTTTTTTTTTTTATGCTTTTTACAATATAGAGAATATATTATGAAAAATAAATATATATCTATATAAAAGAGTGTAAGTGAGTCAAAAAAATTTTCCCAAGCTCGTAGATACTGTCAGGAAGTCCTGAACTCCTTCAATTTGTTCCGAATTCTATAGCAGCCAGTTAAATTTATTAGTTTCAATGGTAAAATATCACATTCTATTTCACAAGAACAACATTATTTTATGAGCCTCACTCGATTAAAGACTAATTTAGGTGTAGGTTTTTTCTACATTATAACATGAAAGAAATTCTCCGATGTGTTTGTTCCATTTGAATCTCGAGAAAACGTGAAGAATTATTAATTTTGCCTCATTCACCCAAATTTTAGCAAAAATATAAATTTTCAAGAAAATCTGGAACAGACTAAGTATATTTTTATCCTTTACAATATAAAATTTAAATCAAATATTTAATTGGAATCTTACTAACTGTCGAACATATATTAAATAACATTACTTTCTGGTGCAACATCGTCAACATTAAAGTGTTATGTTAATCCCACCCTAGAATTTTCCCATAATATTGCAGTGGTCCATTGTTCGTACTAATGATATGCCTCACCCTAATGCATGTTCTAACCATCCTATGACAGATATTGAAATAGAAAAAAAATTATATCAGTTGGATCTAAGTGTAAAAAAAAAAGGAATTTCTAAAATTATAATTTCAAGTATCATCCCTCGATATCATCCCTCGATAAGTCGCCGGAAATTGATCAACGACCAATCAATTTTAATATGCTATTGAGGTAATGCGAGGAATATGATTTTCGTTTGAAAGGAATATGATTTTCTTTTTCTAGATAGTTCAAATATCCAGAAATCCCAACTTTGGATCGATAGGCTTCATTTAAATGATAATGGTAATAGTTTATTTTCATTATAACTTAACTTCAATTTTGAATCATGCCACATCTATGTGACTAAGGACTGATGTCATTTGTAATATTCCCTGTGGTCCAAAACCAAGTAGTAATTTTTCATCCTTAGTTAACGCCTCAAAGAAATTTCCTGAGAAACCTATCATGTCTAAACAGTAATGTCAATTCATTGGATTATAAATTTTCTCTTCTCTCTGAACTAGAAGCAAAACATGTCCATGTGTTGATTATAGCAGAAACCAAATCAGATGAATCACTTCAAGAAACCAGTTTCTAATCAATGGTTTTAAAACCACCAGGTATGATGTGAGTAGTAATAGTGGAAGTCTGCTTGTTTCAATAAGGGCAGATTTGCCTACCAGAAGACTCACTAGCTATCCATCATTGCTGGATATTCAGGTGATTCCAGTACAAAATAACAATTGTTAAAACGAATTGACTTCTGTTACCACTTCACGACCATAATAAACCATTTGCTATAAGGTTTTTAACAAATTTATCAAATATTATAGGTTTTTATATAAATAAATATGAATACCGTTTAGCGACATGAACTTAGAACCGAATAATTCTCATCTCATAGAATTTATGGGAATTATTGTCTTTCCAATCTAATAAAAGACACATGTGTTTTAAAATCAGCAAAAGATCTTGCATTGACCTTATTTTGACAAATGCAAGAACGCTATATAAGGATACTCATTCTGTAGAGACTGGTCTAAGTGATTATCATCACATAAGTTATAACAAAATAGTTATTGCCTCAAATGATTAAATATCGAGAATTTAACAAGCTTAATTAAAAAAAGAAAAAATTATCTGACTTTAAATATTTTTTTGTAGCCAAAGTTCTTTATCTAATTTATCAAATTTTTCTTCCAATGATTTAATATTAAACAATGTTTTAATACTCGCCTGTGAAAAGTAAGATTATATATAAGAGATAACAACATGACATTTGTTGATAAAGAGATTCGTTACGAGACAATGAAAAAAGCTTGTTGAAAAAACATTGCTACTGAATCTGGAAAATTGCAGACATCCAGGTTTTTTTAAAAGACAATAGAATTTTGCTGTAAACCTCATTTGTAAAAATAACAAAGATTTCTTTAGTGGCATTTTCATAAAGGAGGGTCAAAAGTCTTTCTGGAAAGCACGTAAACCATTTTTATCAGGTAAACCTCTTAGCACTAAAGAAGGAATTCTTTTTTTAGATAAAAGTAATCTTATTTCAAATGAGAGAAGTATCATAGATATTTTTTATGTATATTTTGTTAGTATTACTAGTTCACTAAATATTCGACTGTGGCTAACTGTGTATAATCCTGTATCAATAAAGCCTTTGCATCATTCCATATCAGATTTTGATACATCCAAGTATTAGTGCAATCCATAAAAATTTTCAGCGTAAAAAGCAATTTGAATTCAGCCATGAAAGTTTGCAAGGTCATCATGCAACTAAAAAAAGAATTGATGATATTTCACGCAGTCTTCTTAAATCTTCAACACACTGACATTTTGCTATCTTAACTGATTGCATTATTACTTCGATCAAAGATTGCAGTTTCCCCGATGAGTTGGAATGGGCAAACATAATGCCTCATAAAAATGATACCTTAGATAAAGCGAACTATCATCCCATCTGGACAAGAAAGGCATAATAGGTACAATCGTCATGGATTTGTCTAAAGTCTACGACTGTATTTCCCAAGATTTGTTCTGCATACGGTTTCTGATAAAAGCCTGTTTTGTAAAAAGTTACTTTCAATCAAGAAAACAAAGGGTAAAGTTGAGATCTATTTTTAGTAAATGGTTAGATATTATTATTGGTGTTCCTTAGGTGTCAGCAACTTATTGAGACCGATTTTGACACCGGTATCCCGGTTTGGGTGACCAAACTAATCTGCCAAAATTCAAGCTTGCCTGTTCTTTGAAAATGCATATAATTGTCATAATGAGCAATTTTGAAAGACAATTATACTTTCTTCAAATAATTTTTTAGAAGCATGTCAGTTAAAAGCCATACGAAAAATCAAAAAATCAAAATCAAAAGCTTTTTTCTTAAGTAAAAATGTGAGAATAAATTATATTTGATCCGTATATATGTCTTCCCCTCTATTTACATTAGCACCATAATAGTAACAAGTAAACTTTCTGTAAAAGCTCATCTCATGTAACCACAAATATAGAAAGGAAGGGGGTGATAAAATAACAGCAGTTAAGCCTATGACGTAAATATTATAACACCCTAATCGCTTTTTTTTTTAATATAGATAAAGGCAGAAAATGATTTAATAGTTTGAATTTAACTTAATAATTACGCATATTTAATGAGTATCCAAGGTCATAACCTTAGTTAAACCACAAATATAAAAAAATCTGCAGATTAAGAAAGATTTAAAGAAATTTATATTTGATGTACTTATGTGAAATAACGTACTCATAGAAATGCATAATAATTCTACAAAAGAAGCTATGAATAAAGTGTGTGGATATTATATTATTAAATTAATAATCAAGTAATTTTAGTTGGAACAAAGACAAAGAAAATTTTACTGACATAAATTTTATTGTTTGCTTAACATTTTAAACACCACATTTTTGTGAATTCTTGTTAATAATGAAGTAAAATAAATCTGCTACTAATAAGAAGAGTATCATGTGTATCAAATTATACGTAATAAAATAATCTCTGAAAAAGATTAATTGAAAAAACCATAAAATTACCACGCAACTCTTCCAAGAACAGGAAGGTTAACTTTAAGCTACAAATAATTGGGCAAAGGAAAAACTTTAATATTATACATTGTAAAAAAAGAACAATTTTATGTGCTATTTGAAAGTTAACTGCATATATATAATAAAACATATATATATTATTTAGGATGGTCTAAGTGGAGATTTAGCTATTCTCGAGTTACTCTTTAGAGCAAAACCAAAATATTTTGGGGCTTTGCCCCACATCCCATTCGGGCTGCTTATGACATGCCCCCAAACACCCCAACTGCTTTAGAGAGCATCTGAGATGCTCTATGTATGGACCTTCTATAAACCGGTATGCCCAAATCACTCCTGGATATGTCACTGGAGGTCTATACTTGGACCTCCTTTATTTAATACTTTTATAAATGACATGCTCTTTTTTTGTACTAAACTGTGATAAGTTGCCAAATTATAAAAAACAAAGGAAAATACTTTTTTTTTTTATCGGTACTCTTTTTTAGGTCTCCCGGGGCCAATTTCTGCTAGCCCCTGGCCTGACCGTCGCACCGTGTTAAGGGTCAAAAATCAATATCTTCAAATATAGACGTGTGATATATCATATTGTAGATAATTTTATGTGGATTTAGAATTAAAATGGAAAGGTATGCTCAAAATCAACTGGAAAGGAGTTACAGTGTAAAATGTCAACCAGGTAAGGGCTTTTTTTGTAAACTAGAACTCAGAAAACTCATAATATGGTACAAGTCTGTAAATTCTGTATATTATTTTCATTTTAAATTTTTATTCATGAAAAATTGGTGTAGTAAACTAAAGTAACCATTATTCTTCCTTACACTTTGAATAGTTAATAAATATTTAGAAAGATCTTTCCCAGACCCATGAACTTTGAACTCAAAGCTGGTCTGTAAAATATACTTGGTCATAACAACACAAACAGAGGGAAATGGTAGCCTGATAATTCAAAAATAGAAAACTTGTTGCTTTACATGCATGTGGATAAATTTGTACTTTCTGTTCACTAAAGGAATAATGCATTATTACCTTGTTTTAGCCAAGTATTGTAAGTAATAGTATAATAAAGACATAGATAGCATGGATCAAGTTATTGATGATAAGGAGATATCATGTGCAAAAGCAAAATAATATGCAAAATCTGGTGAAAATCTTGAATCAACTCTAAAAATGAATAAATAACTATGTATGGATATATTCTCGCTATAGGCATTCATAAAACACTTCCATTTCATGCACTGTTGATGCACAAGGACAAAAATTATTCATTGATTTTATCTAATTTTGACCAAATATACAAAGATTTCTACAACTGAAGTTGCTAATTGCCTGACAGTAGAGAAAATGTGTACATTCACATCTGAAGATATTTCCAAGCAGTCACTTACTAAGAAAACTTTCCTGTTGGAAAAGAAGAGAATTGATTGGCTATATGTGGAGGTGAGATATGCTAAAACTAGTTCTGGTTTGGGGGACAACAAAAACAACTTTAGATTGAAGAAGGGTGGCAAAAATCAGGCAGTCCAAGATTATGTGGATGATTAAGAAAGGAGTAACTTACATTTCATTGGCAGATCTAAAGAACATCCTTGGAGCATTGGAAGTTAAGAGGTAGTTTCTTTTTGTAATGACTACAACGTGATCAACAGGATAAAAAACATGCACTTAGAATAAACCATCAAATGTTAACATTAAGCTTTGATGAACTTACCCTCAAAAACACTATCAGTATTCATAAAAAAAACATCTCCATTTTCTAATGATTAAAACGTACAAATCTGTTAACAGATTGAATCAAGAGTTAATGTGGGAAAAATTTGAAACAAAAGATCTACCTTCCTCTTTGAGAAACAGATGTATTTTAAAACTCCCCTTAGGGAGAACATCCATGTACGGAACAAACTCTCTGTTTTTTAAAACTTGTTTTCTTTGGAACAGTGTTCCAAATTGTATAAAACTGTGAATCGATGTCTTGATTTTAAAAACCACTTTTTAAATTGGACTGTTCAGTTTGTTCCTGCGGCATTTGTTGTTTATTTATATATTTATAGGGTTATACTATTATACATTATTTTTAAAAAAACCAAGAATATTTTGTTGCTTTGCATTAGTGTTTATAGATTATTTATTTAGTTACGACTACGTATACACAAACATAAAATGAATGAATGAAATTTTTAAAAATTAAGCCGCCGTTTTCTCAAAGATTCATGTTCATATTATATTTTTCTTTACCTCATTTGATAGAAAACTTAAATAAGCAACCCCTTAACAAACAGAAAACAATACATTAATACATTCATATTTTCAAAATTAGCATCTGCTTTCAGAAATTTAGAAAATAAGGAGCCAAAATAGTTAGAACTATTTTTGCACACTTTTCAAAACAAGAAATTTATGAAAAATAAGTAAATAGAGCACACCTTTTGCTTTTGCAACAAATCATTGATACTTTGTTCATATTGCGAACCAAGATCAGCAAACTTGCGCATTCGATCTTCTTCAAACTTATTTATAATTGCTTGATGTTCTTCTCGAGGTGCAGTTGCAAGCTTCTGTTTACGCCACAATTTATATTGTCGCTCTTGTATTTTACACGTTTCACGGAATTGTTTTTTAACACGATCCTCTTGCGCCTACGGAACAATAGTTATATTGAAATTAATGTATCTGTTATCAAACAATTTACAGAATCTGAAATAACTGCTGGTCATCAGCCAATGACTGACACAAATACATCATTGACCGATGTAAATTGGCAAAGCAACAGTCATGATGACCGGCAGATTTTTCTAAACGAACTTTTTATAGTTAATAAAAAAGATTAAAGGAAAATATTTGAACATTAAATATTTTTACATATTGTAAGTACTAAATTTGTGTTGAAAGAAAAATATATTAATATTTTGTAATAATATGTTTTACTTGCATCGCTACGATTAATGATTTAAATAAAAATATGCGGTATTGGTGTTTTCAAAGATAGTGTGATCAACAGGAAAGCTTTTTAATCGCATTACGTATTTGAAAAATAGCGTGATAAACATAAATATTTTTACTCACTACGTAATATGAAAAGTAGTGTGATCAACTAGTCATTTTACGTGAAAAATAGTTTTTATGATTGTTTTTTGTAACTGACAAAACAAATTAAATACTTTCATTCATGATACACTATTATTATTTTTTCATGATTTTGTACATTAAAACATTAGGTTTTATTTATGTTGCGAAGGACACTCATAAAAAAAAGAAAAAAGAAATATTTAAGGGAAAGTTAGCTTTACATTTAAAGTTTCTATTGAAAAAGTAACTTTAGTGTATAACAATAAAAGCTAACAGCCCGTCGATTTGAAATACATGCGGGGGATTTAGAAGACCGTTTCAAACTTTTTTAAATTTTTCTTTGCGAGGTCCAGACATGTTTTTATAAGAGAAAAAAGAATTAAAATATTAGTTTTGTTTTATAAATGATATTGGTTTACCTGAAAGAATTGATGCAATCATATACAGATTAATTTGACAATATATGGTATGTTTTTCACAGCTTTTTTGTATTTGCTTCCTCAAATTTCTGGCAATTTAGATGAACAAAATGAAAGATACTTAAATTTTTAAAAAACTGTTTAGCTAGACCTTGTCTTTTACTGTCATCTCTATTCCTTATTTATATCTGTTTTACAACTAGCTATATCTTAACTACATTTTGAACTTATTATTTTTTACTCATTAATATTTTGCTAATAATATTTTAGTCTTCTTCTCCAAAATTGTGATCAATATTAACTCTATGGCACCTCCTTAAATCAGTTGAGGTGACTGGTCATCACTCGCCTCAAATTATGTGAAACTCACCTCAAACATGAATAAGCAATACAAAATTAATTTATTCAAATGAATGCTGTAGCAAATGAAATTGAGGTGAGTGGACAAACAAACTCTCTAATTAATGGCTTGGCCTGATTTTGTTTCAATTTCAGGATATTATTGAATCAGGTTGTATGTATTTTGATCTTCAAAATTATGCATTGTTTTATTGACAATCATGCTTATATTATATTGGTCTTCTTGAATAATCTTTACAGCTAAATATAGGTGTAAACAACAAGATCTTTGAAAATAATTATAATTTCTCTATTTTTTTAGGGTAAAAGATACAAATAATGGGTTCATAAAATCGGTCTGAATATGCAATACTCGATATTTATACCAAAAAAACAAAATTCACAACAGAAAAACACTATGACAGAAAAAAGAAAACTACAGCAGATAGATCCACTACTCGTTTTTATATTAGGTTGTAATTGTTTATATAAATTAATAAAAAAAAATAAGAACTTGAGCTTTATTATAATTAAAGATATGTACAGTGTTATAACTAACTAGATATTCAATCAAATCTATCATAAAGATAGACGACCTATAATAAAGATACAACTTATAACATTTTGCATTATTTTACTTTTCGATTCTCTCTTGTAGTCACTTTTTCTCCCATCCAATTTTGTTAGTTTGAATCTCTCAAATTATCTAAACTGTCTATTATATCATTGGTTTATTTTCAAATTAATATGTTTGGCAAATTTTCAGGATAACAAAAAAGGTGCTATGCAACACACTTGGATCACTATTGCTGAAATAATGAAACTGCAATTCAGATCTAAAATAACTATTAAAATAACGAATTCAACTAGGATAAAATGAAAAAATAGGCCCTAAATTAAGTTTTATCACACTTTTATTTCATAGATTTGTGCTTGTTTTAATTTTAAACTTTTCATTCACATGACCATAACATCTATATAGATGTTATGGTCATTATAGATGAATATAATTACTTTTTCTTCAGAAAAAATAATTATAGTTGTTTAATTTGTAATAGGTTCTTACCTTTAAGTTTCTAGGACGCTGTCGTATTTCTAAGAGATGCTTCTTTTGCAGGTCCATCTCTGCTTTGTTATTATATTCCATCTGATTGTCCCATTCAGTTGAATGAAGATTCTTTTGTTGTTCCTTGCGTAATCCATGCATCATATTTAACTGTTTATATTCGAGTTCTTGCGTGCATTGGTGGTGACGTAATAACATGTCATGTGCTTGATCTTTTTGAGCTTGCAGTGTATTCATTTCCTAAAAAAATATTAAGTGGAAAATTTTTAAAAAGTTGTGAAATTTAAACAAAAATTGATTACTTAAAAGAAACTTAAAGATATATTTCCCAAATGAATTTGTGATGAAATAAAATTTGTGATGAACTAAAAAGTTCATCACATTCACAACAACGCCATTAAGAAATCAGGAGTTTAATCTCAATAGTGTGATATAAAATAAGAAAGTCAATTTTTCTGAAATTTCACTAAATAAAGATTCTTTAAGCTCCATTGTTAAGGAAACTTAACTATACACATATGAATCATATTTTCTTTATGGTCACTTCATACAAAATTTGAAAAAAAAATAATAATTTCAATCTTCAGCAGTTGATTGAAAAAAAACAAAAAAATTCGATCTTCAGCAGTTGGAAAAAAAAAAAAAATTAATCAAGGCCACTGCTAGAAAAATTTTTAGCAAACAAATGATATGAAATGTTTAGATTAAGAACAAGATGGAGAAAATAAAAAAACCTTTTCGAAATGCTGACCCCATTATAATGGCCTCACCTCTATGAGGAGCTGCTTCTCTAAACCTTGCCTTGTCTCTAACTGCTTCCTTCTAAAGTTGCGTAATTCTTCTTCCCTTGTAGAGACATGTTTGTTACTTGTGTGTTGTTCTTGTAATCTTTGCTGTTGGGTATATTGCTCCTTAAGCTGTGACGCTGTCATAGATGCTCTCTTACTTTGGTCTTCCTTAAAACAAATTAAATTTATTATTGGATAATTTAAATGGGTAAATGGTGGTAGTGGTTAAGATTGGTTTTAGTGGCAGTGGTAGTGGGTGGATAGTGGTTGTGACGGTGGGTGGATAGTGGTTGTGACGGTGGGTGGATAGTGGTTGTGACGGTGGGTAGATAGTGGTTGTGACGGTGTGTGGATAGTGGTTGTGTTAGGTGGTGGTTGTAGTAGTATGTAGTGGTGGTGGTGGTTGATGGAGGTTGTGACGGTTTGTAATGGCGATGTGATGGACGATGCAATAAATTAACTTTTTTGACACCAAATATCTTGTTTACTAATTTTTCTTACTTGCTTGAGTTGCTGTTTTGCACGCTTATAGTCTATCTTCACTTGACTTGCAACAGAGCGCATTTCGCCCTCCTGTTGATCTTTGATCATCTTTACCAATTTCTTTTCGTCATTGTTACTCTGTTTAATCTAATAAAAGGAATATTGTAGTAGTTACATTGTTAAGCTAATGCAATAGCATTAATTTGGAAATTTTATAACTTTGTATTGTATGACCTTGGAAAAAAATAATAATTAATAAAAAAAAAAAAAAAAAAAATTTTTTTTTAAAAAAGCAAGTGCTCATTTTTTGCAATCATTTTGTTGGTTCAGAGGCAAATTATCGCTAAAACATCCATGTGCTATTCATTTTATTAGCATAAAATTATTATGTAGGCAGTTTTTTTCCCAATAAGATATCAATATAAAGTAAATCTAAGGACCTGCAAAGAAAAAATCTAACTTTGTTTCAAATCAACGATGGTGTTATGGTATTTGATTGTCGATATCAAATTTATAGCAATTTATGGTGTGTGACGTGTAATAGAAATTTTTATACATGTCATCGTTCGAGACATCTTTTTAACCATATTGCATAATGTGTCTTTAAATTAACACTATATCACTCAATTGCATAATGTTAACTTAAAGCAAGATAAGAATTTTTCCTGCTGTGTGTCTTAGAGATGATATTTATGAGTACTTTCTCAAAAAACAATCCACCATATTTAAATGCTTTTCTTAGAAATAACTAGTTTTTAAAGTGACATTGAAGAAGAGGCAACTGCTTGAGCAACAATTAAGTTCTGTAAAGTTTACTTTGAAGAAAGGAAAGTAGAAGGAAAAAATTTTAAGCTATAAACAATAATGTAAAAAACATTTTGAAATGGCTTCGGTAAGTTTTTGAGGTTAAAATTTTCAATAATATGCAGTTAGTTTATTTCCGTATTTCACTGAGACGGGGGATTGGCGTCTAGAAGTTGAGTTTTTTTTTTTTGTGATTAATTTTGAACCCTTGTTTTGTCTAATATGGTGTTCTCATACCTTTTTTATTGTAATAAGTGTCAAAACTTTGAAGGAACATTAGCCTTGGGTGTGTAAACCCTTATAAATTCAATATTCTAACTACATATTGTTGCCTCAAAGCAGCAAAGCTAAAAAAAACTCTGTAACGGTAGCGGATTATTTTTCCTCCAATTTTTATTTTTTAGTCATAACCAGAATACTTCCACAAAAACAGAATTTTTTAACTAACATTCTAATAATTCATGTAATATAAGGTCAAAATTTTATGTAAAGTTCGATTTTTACACTTCTCGTTTCTATTTGCTGGCATATGTCACTTAAAAGTTACTGCTCGCCCCACAATGCAATCAATACTTGCACTGTGTAAAGGATAAAAACTGTTTTGCTATGTGGCATTCATTAGATTACGACAGGAAAACTAATAAGCAATTTATGCTTCTTATATTTGTAGGGGATACTACTTTGTACAACTGTCACTTTCCATCTTCCATTCTAATCTGTAGATTTTTAAATGTCATCAACAGATTACCGCAAATATTTATCATCACCAAATTTTTGGAAAATCTCAATACAATTCTTTTCATACAAAACTCTTGATATTTCCTCCTCCACATTCTAGAAGTATTATCTTTAAATCAAAAAAAAAAAAAAAAAACACTAAAATGATGTCATTTCATCTACCACTTTGAACTTTGTTGTAGAAATTCTTTTTTTTTTTAGTTTTTCTAATAGCCTGTTATATCGGTGCTATTTTGATGTACAGGTTTATATGGTTTAAAAGCACTTACCACAAATTTACTTGTTTTTAATTACTCCTAAAAACCCATAACTCCGCCATAGCCAGTCCCAAGCCCGTGTTGAGAAAGGAGGAGGGTTGGGCATAGGGCTAGCAACCCGACCCTGTAAAAAACTCGCATCGCTACAGAAACAGTTAATAGAAATCAATTATTATCAAACCAGCGTGATATAGGCAACTCACCCCCTTGTATGATGATGTGTGGTAAAAGCCGCAAAGAAGCCACCGATTTGATAAAGAACTGCATATTGAGTGCCACAAAGACGACCAGAATAGCTACTTGGAACATGAGAACATTATTTCAAACTGGTAAATTAACACAGGTGGTCAATGAATTCCATAACTATCAGCTGTAACCACATTTCTTTACTCTGGCGCTGAAGAGTCGCACCACAGAGGTGTTGGTATAATGCTTGGAAAAGAAGCAGCACGTGCACTGATTGATTGGAATCCCGTCAGCGACCGAAAAATTACAGCAAGAGTACAATCGAGACACGTGAATACAACTGTGGTGGTGTTATATGCTCCTTCTGAAGATTCGGATAATGAGGAAAATGATGCTTTCTACGAGCAGTGTCAAGAAGTACTGAATGGTATACCTGGTCAT
>JAUZNK010051009.1:0-15940 GCA_035046665.1 Euphysa ruthae
TATAAATATCTAATATTTTGTGGTCAGCCATGATTTCCTTAATGCTATCTGTTTTCTTTTTGAAATGTATTACTCTACTTACATTAAAAACTGATGGCCTAATCTTCACCCATCATTGTTTTTATCAATATTCCATTACGGCATGAGATTTAAAAATATGACTTTAGATGTTGATTTTAGAATTGAATTTCAAAACACTACTCTTATATAAATAATTTGAACAGGTTTTTTCAAAAGTTTTTTTCTCCCTCATTTTTATAAACAAGTTTACCTGGTTAATATAATAGAAACATCCAATGCATCATTTTTCAACATTAGAATAGATGTAAGAAATATAGGTAGCAAACCAGCCTGAAAAATCAAATAAGGAAATGTTTCAAAAAAAAAAAAGGTCGTTTATTACAGCATCATATAGTAGCATATGAAAACTGAAATAGTTTGCTAGAAATAAATAGTTGTAAAAAAAAAGGGTAAATGATTATAAATTTACAGGTAATATTTAAGGTAATATTTATTAGTATAAAACAAATAGTAGGCAAAGGTAGTACTTCAAGTCTCAAATAAGTTTCATGGTGGAAGCCTAGCATCGCAAATTGCTAAAGCATATGACAAATCAAATCAAGACTAAACAAAACAGCATAGTAAAAAATAATCAAGCGCTGGACATACAAAAATCTGGTTTGAAATGAGTTTTTCATAATAAAAAAAATGTAACCAGCAAAGATTTGAGACACTTTTGAAAAAAGGAAAGAATGTATGGCACATATTTTAAAATATATTTTTCTAAATCAAAACTTGTGGTGTTTACCTGATAGGCCCAGCATGAAAAGCTTATTCAAAAAATACATTATAAAATTTAAAAACAGTTAAAATTTCTTTGGGACCAGAAGCCTTTGGCTGACAAAAAGGTCGGATGAGGAAAGCCTAAAAGGAGATGTTGTTTTTCAATTTCCTTGTATCTGTTGAAAAAAAACGTAGCTTTTTGCTACGATTGTTACGACTTTTAAAGATGTTTCAGCGTATTGTGATATGTTTACTTACTGTATGTATTGTAGAAGTGGAAGTGCAATATTCAACAAAATATGTTTGGCAACAACACAACAGCTCCAACAATTTCTAAGCATAGAAACATATTTAATTGCTTCACTGCTTTATTGCAAAATTAATCTATAAATTTAAATTGAATTTAAATATAAATTTAATTGAGGTCCAGCTTAGACTCATCGGACCTTCAATACAAGGGTCCGAAAAAAACAAGTTTATTAACCTATATGATTCTATAATTTTTAACATAGTAATATGAAACTTACAAATACCATTAAAATTTAAAAATTCTGTTTCATATTTTAATGTTTGGGTTATAGTAAATTAAAGTGTTATGAAACCTAAACAAATAGCAATCACTAGTAATGTGCTTTTTTTTGGAACACCTCTTCAGCAACATTTTTCAAAAATATTTTTACATTGCTCATAACTTCTCATCACCACCTGCTCGACCCTACCCTCTTAACCAGCCAAACTCTCATCTGAAACTTCACTTACTGTTTTATTTTAGAAAACCTTCAAAGTCTCTGATATCCTCAGCATAAAAAAGTTTATACCTTTGATGATAATTTGGTGTCTTCTTTTTGGTTATCACTAAATAAATCAAAATATGTAAATATGCAGGATTTTATTTTCACCTCTAAGCATCTAAGAATGAGATTATCTTGAATAGAAAAGCACGTGCTAGTGAATAATGGAAACAAAAGAAAAAGGACTGCTTTATACTAACTTCACCATGAAGAGGTAATTTCCAGCATTTAGATATAAAAACACATGATAAGGCACTGAACACCAATATTAGTCATATTTACGGTGATTATTAAAAAAATAGGTTATCATATAAGTAAAAGAGAAGTTAATGACAACACAGTTATAAAATAAAACTTGTAGCTATATCACATATAAAATAAGGTAAAACTACCCACAACAAGTGCTAGTGAATAACTAATAAAAAACTATGGCTCTAAAGCTTAATATTAAAACTACGAGATTTATTCATTATATTAAGATATATTATATCCAGACATATGCACATAATATTTTTTGCAGAAATTTTAGCATTGGAGAAAATTTCAAAACACAAGAAAAATTGTTACTGAGAAAACGATGAATATGGATTGATGGAAGGACGATGAGCGATTTTATAGTACTCAGACAGTTTCACTCGGAGTTAAAAAAAAAATTTAATTCTGGGCCAAGCCCTACAAAAAAAGTTAGGTACATGATTCAGCCAAAAAACAAAACAAAAACAAAAATAAACTGACAATCTACTGAAGTTATCACAATCATTACCTCTACCAGTTTTGCAGATTTCAGAACACTAAATGTATTTATTCATAAATACATCACAAGTAAGGAAGTCATAGTTTTTATGAAGGCTAAAATTGAATTAAAAAAAACATTTCCTAACTTTGTTTGAAATAAATCGTTTTTTAACAAATTTCAATTTCCTGAAAATTGGATTTTTCTAGACAGCTGGCGACTGTCGAATGATTATGAAAAATCTTCAAAAAGACAAACAGACACAATAAAACGCAAACTATTATATTAATAAGTATAAAAACACTTCACTGAAGTAATGCTATTTCTTGAGTCATAGAAAGATGTTGACAAAAACATTGTCCTTAATTTCTACATTTTTTCAAAACATCAAAGCAATTTTAAACGTTGCAATGAAATTTACTTGAATATTTCAATACGCTGCAAATAAACAAATTTCAAAAAAAAAAAAAAAAAAAAAAAAATGTCAGAAACAATAAAAATTTAACAAGGTACCTGTAGACATCTTTAAACAAATTTGATAAATATCCGCATAAGTTCGAATGTATTGATTCCTCTATCTAAATATAAATTATTTCGTAACTTCAAATAGATCAGGTAAGACCGAGTAAATTTAATATGTGATTAAAAAAGAAATAGAGGAAAATTTAATAAACAATTGTCACTCTTGTTAAAAATTTTCTTTTTAATAAAATCTTTAATTTTCTTTCAACATCATTTATTACAGAAACGTGTTTCTCTTTTATTTTTTTTTATTTAGAAATGAGGAGTGTGGATGACCTAGTTCTGTATAATATATACTGACACATTTTATAAATAACTCAGTATGACAAATTAGATACAGATTAAAAATATGTATTGTTATTTTGCAAAAAGATTAATTTTTTTTTTAAAGGAAACAGATAGACAAGAATATATATTATTTCTTTGAAAACGATTAATATATTTTTTATTTTTATCTTTACAAATTAGAGTAACTTAGATAAAACTATAAAGTGATTTTCATGAATTATCGGTCAAATTTATCATACAAACTTTCCTTTTTTTTTTTATCTTTTATGCAAACTGCCTCGGCAATTTTTTTTGCCAAACACTATTAACAACTACCTCAGCAATCACGAAGCAGAGGGGAATTTCGAAGGCTGAAATTAATAATTGATAATCCAATAATATGATTTATAATTAAATTACTTTAATATAAAATTTAAAATACGTTTTTCGCAAACTAGGGATACGCACATCAGATTGTTTTAAATATATAATAATTTTACTTTGTTTTGTTTTTAATTAGTTTATCTACTTTCTAGTTAATCAAAAAGAAATAGTTTGTTATAAGATATAGACAATATTATATAGAATTATTGAATTGGAAATAACCAAAAATATCCGCGTAACATCGTGGAGGTCTGAGCACAAGCGAATGAAACTTAAAATCAAGCTTCAATAAGTGAGGCAAAAAAATCGAAACAAAAAATGACTAAAAAACTTCAATATAATCACTTTGTTATTTTTACATACTTTATATTTTTATGAATAATTTATTGGCCCTTATTCATTATATTTTGTTTTTTTATATATTTAATGCTTAGTATGATAATTCCAGTAACTGGTATTCTTAGTAATAAAAACAACTATTATAAAAAAAAAGCAACGCCAGGAAAAATATTCGTTTGATGTACAGCTTTAAAAAAATCCTATACCCTGTATAAAAAATAAAATAAACCAATAACTAGACTAAATAAACCTATAACAAGGAGGTAAATAAAATACCGCGTAACTTTAATTATGTTATGTATATTAAACAACTATGTTATGTATATTATGTTAAACGCTAATCTCATTTATTTTGAATGAACACCACATAAAAACTAAAATCTACGATATCTCAGAACGATTTTTTTTTTTTTACATTAGAAGCAATAAGTCCCCTGGGTTTAGGGTCAATGTGACAGTTATTTAGATTTAAACATAGTGATATATGGGTTACAAGATTTTTTTATCTAATAACATTTAAATATCTCAAGTTTAAGAACACATAATTTAAAAATGAGGCAATATTTGGTAAAGTTGGTAAAAAAAAATCTAAATGGACTTACTTCCTCGAATCGCAAAATTACAATTGTCATTTTTTAACTTTTTTTCAACCATTTTTTTCCCAATGGACTTTTAGAAAGGTTTATTAACATCTAATATTTAATAAAAGTTTATTATCTTATGGCATGATGTTTTTAAAAAAAAATCTGAGACCCGTTTGAAGTTCAAAGCCTTTAATCTTCGTTGATTAAAATAATTTTTTGAAGAAATATGTGCAACGTTTAAAAAAAAATATTTTGGCCATAGTACACAAGAGAAAGTTAAGATTGAGAAATGCAGCTTTTGAATTGTAGTTCAGTACTGGTGTTTGGTGTTCACCATTTGAACGTGCCCCAGCTTTTTCTGCTCAGGAGTAAATAGTGAGACTATCTGAATTTATGAAGTGTACTGTACAATACTTTTGTAAAAAAAAAAAGTAACACATATCACCATTTTTATACAGCAAGAAGAAGTTCTAGCTACGCCATTGATCGCGTAGCAGAACACAAAAAATATCTTCCAGCGTACACTTTTATATACGCAGATGCGGTCTCGTACATCTCATTAATAGGCCTACGCAAGATAAATTGAGAATCTAACATTTAATAAATCAAGTTTGATCTTGATAACATTTTCCAAATAGACAGCACACAAAATCAGAAGTAATACATTCAAAAATCCTTTTGATCAAATTGAAAGAAAAGAAGGAGAAAAATCTATTTTGGAAACAATTAATTCATTTTCTTTCTCAACTTAAAATGTATAAAATTTTTGTGAATAATATTTTTAAATGGCATTATAAAGATTTTCAAGAAAAATTTTTCAAGTAATATTTGAACCAGATTTGACATGTTTTAGAACCAATTAAATTTTATTTTGGTCAACACTTCAAAATAAGTTACATTTTCTAACATCAAACAAAATTTAAGGTCAAAACATGACTTCTGGAGAAGAATTAAACTGTAATTTATGGATCAACCTTTAAACGCTTTAAGAACTGGAACCAATGAGTTTTTTAAAATAGCTGACATCATACAAAGTTTGAGCTAGACCGAAACATAATTCATGACAAAAATCAAAATGTTATTTTTTGACTAAGTTTTACAAATCTTGAAGTCTGGGGCCTGATAAAATTTTCAAAACATTTGAAATGTAAAATTAATTATAAATTATGTTTTTTTAATAACATAAAGAATTTTGGAAAAATCAAATAAAGCCATTTGTGTATCAAATTTGACATGTTTTAAGACCTGGGACTTGGATCGAGAGTTTTCAGCAAGAGGCCATGAACCAACAGGGAAGAATGGTTTTCATCATAAATAGTGACCAAAGACTTTAATTTTACTTGAACTTTTTTTTGTGCCCTCAGATAAACTAATAGTTTTCATGGTTTATTTAAAGGTAAATCTTATATACAAACCATCTTGATAATATTTACTGACGGAACTTATTGTACTTAGAGAGAGTAGTACTCACAGGCTCATCTGAAGAGTTATTGAATACCAACAACAGCATTAATGAAGTTTCTATGATCTCTTTGTTCTTACATTCATTAAGATTGTCAGCAACTATCAAACAAACTCGTCTTGTGCAATCATCATCCAAATTTTCAGACGTCTAAAGATATTAAAGATATATTAAAATCTATTACTAAGCCTTTTACAGGCATGTGTTATACTCTTTAAAGTGCTTTTCATAAGTTACTTTACATTTCTGTAATTATTGATTTTCCATACTAAATATTAGAACTTTTTTTAGCCTAAAATGTAAATAACTGCAGAAAAAACAAGCTCTCAGTGACTAACACCCCCTGGATTTTCTTTAAACAAATGCAAAAATTTTATCTTAAAGGAAACTCAAAACTAGAGAAGAATAGGGCTTTATTCCATTAATGATAAAAAATATTATAGTTCATTTTGGTCCGGCTAAAATTTCTTAAAACAAGCTTGTGTACCATCATAATGGAAATGCTAATTAATACCACCACACTACATTCACCCATATACAATTAGCCTAACATATAATTAGTCTAACCTACTGTATACACATATATGGTATATTGTATACGTACTACATAAAAAGCGTATTACATATTACCTTTTTTTTCTTTAATAAAATAAAGAAAAGATATGGTCATGATTAATTCAAAATTTTGATTATTTGTCATTTATGTCAATATATACAATAAAAATCAACAGTTTTTAAGAGGTGGCCATTATGAAAACCTCTATGGTCCTCTATTTTCATACAAAATTTCCAAAAAGCATAAAAAGCAGAGTTTACAAAAAGTCATATTTTACAAAGATAAAAAACTAGTTTTCAAGTTTTTAAAAGATCTTATATTTTATACTTAATTTCTATTATATATATAAACATGGCCATTGCAAGAGTAAAAGTTATAAATTTAATGCTTAAAAGAAACGATACTTTGTGCGAATAATTACCTTTCTGTAGCTGCACGATTCCATTTTGCTCTAAAATTTATAAATTTAATGCTTAAACAAAACGATACTTTGTGCGATTAATTACCTTCCTGTAACTGCACGATTCCATTTTGCTCTTTCTTAATTTAAGCTTCTTTTTCAAACAATGAAGCACACATAAACACAATGCATAATATAATGCAGTATCGCTAAGAGCAACATCAAATAGGTCATTTAGAAGATTACAGTAGGTGTGAACTAATACGTCAGTTATGACTGGAACAAGCTAAAGTAAAATTAATTTTATATATGTTACCAAGGTTACAGTAGGCATAAACAAACACAATAATTATAAATTTAATAAGCTAAAATAAAAAAACATTTTAAACAGGTTGTTTAAGTTACTCACCTGTTAATTTAAACAGCGCAAGCAAAAATGATAACTTTCGAAATTTGAAAAATCCAAATAAACGAAAGCTACTGAGTTCACTAAAAGCAAGAATCTTTGAAGCCATGGTTGTATATAATGGATCAGTTTTTAAGATCTTTAGCTAAGCAAATCAATGTTTGATTTTGGTGGATTTTGCACTGATAATTTTTTTTTTTGCATATTAAAAACTTGGATCTTCCTCAAGAAAATGATTTAGAAGATTACAATACAGATTTCACATAATTTTGAAGGATGTGGAAGCAAAAATTTTCAAAAGGTGATAATATACAAAGGTTAAAGCTTTAAATTTTGAGGTAAAAAATCTTTGGGTTTCTTATGTATTTCTAAATGTTGTGCAATATTGACAGTTTCTTTTAAAACAAGATCAAAAAAATTTGAAAAAACAAAAAAAAAATCTAATTAAAAGTATGTTATTCTAGTCCTTCTATTTTCTGACTATAGCACCGACAGCACTTTGATTCAAATTAATATCATATTTACCTGCAGAGCCATTCTACGTAGTTCCCACTGCGGATCCAATAAACATTCTGTGCATTGGACAAGCATCTAAAAGAAATTACAAACATTATTTATAATATTAGAAATAAAAAATTACCAAATTTTTAGAGATTCCAAAAAATTGAAAGCAAATACTTGTGTTAAAATTTATACAAAAACAAAATTTTTTAGCCCAATGAAATAAATAAATCCAGCAAATAGCTTTATTGAAATCCTGAAATTTTTGTCTTATAAAAAAGGAATTGGAAAACACATAAGATAACAATTTTTATTCTAATTTTATACTTTAACACACCATTTTAAGCTTATATCTCAGCAATGAGCACACTTACAAAGTTTTGGAAACTGACTATCTTTATGACCATAATGACCATAAGTATGACATAATTTTTTTAAGCAAAGAGTATGTCAACCAAGCTTTGTTTAATGGTTTTGGGATACAGAAGTTTCAAGATTACATTAATTTCTTCTACTTTGTTAGTGCTTCTCAAAATTAAATCTAATTCCAATCTTACATTTTAGTGCTTCCCTCGTTTCTGCTACAGGTGTGTAGAAAAGCAAGAATTCACTCTACAAGATATGAGAGGTGAGGTTGTACCTTATGTAAGGCTGGTGAAACCTAATAAGGTGAGATAGCTCAATTGCACCACGCTCACTTACTTTAAATAAAGAATTTAAAAAAATAGCGCAAGACCATTTAAGTTGATAATTATCTCACAGATTAAACAGTATATAACATCACCTGCTTCAAAATAACTTTGAAAGGTGAACAAGTTTGGTCTTTTAACCAAGACATAGAAACTTTATCAATCTGGTAACGAGATTTTTCATCAGTGGCTTTTCCTAAAAAAACCCACTATATAAATGTTTGATTAATATCCATTGCCCTTGACAACAGGTTGAGCAATGGCAGTAAAGTAATTCTTTTTCACAAAAATAAAAATTGAATGAAAACGTGCCATACTACCAGACTAATCCTGAAAGATGCAAATAAATAATGGACTGATAGATAGTTTTAAATTTTAGTTTTAAAAAAAATAAAAAAAATTGAGTGTTTATGTGCCCAATAATCAGAAACAGAAGCTACTAAAATTTTTTGGGAGAAACAAAGACTGGTAAAATATTCAAAATAGCAACAAATAGTTATATTTTTTGACTTTTTTTGGCAGGATAGAACCATAGTAAAATTTATAAAACTTTTTGAAAATAAGTGCCAATTTTATCTGTTTATAGTCCTAGGATGTTGAAAAAAAATTACAACAGATAGTTAAATGGGTGGAAACCTCTTTCTTTCTCAAAACTCATTGCAAATTAACAATCATTAACACATAACTGTTTAAAATTTAAAATAAAAATTAATAAGAAAAGACTGTGACAAAATGTTTCCAGAAAAAAGTATAGATGAACAGTAAAAACCAATTTATAGGAATTACATCAGCATAAAACTACAGGTATCAAAAAAATTAGCTACCAGGTAAATCCGTGAATTGAACTTGTAGTATATTAGCACGGAGCAAATGTATCTAAAGAAAAAGTTTATCATTAATTTTTTTATGTAAAGAATTTGATATTTGACATTTACAATAAACATAAAAACCTCTAGCTTCTATCATCACACCAAAATCATTGGATCACTACTTGAATTTTTCGACACTTTTCAACACATTAGAAAAATGGAATACAATTTTTGACACAGAGGATATAAACACTGGTTATGTTGATTTCATACTATTGTAACACTTAAGCTTGTCAATGGAAACAAAATTTCCCTTATTCTTTTGATAATAATATTTATAAAATCCATATTGATAAGCTCATCAAATAAAAAAAAAAAAAAAAAAAAAAAAAAAAAAAAAAGATTTAATTTTTTAATTATTTACATTCCTGCAGCTTTTGAAGTTTTTATAGGTATATAGTATTGTTCATACTATGATAATAGTTTTGAGAATCATGGACAATTTTAGCAGTGTAACTTGATTTTGAACAAAAATACTACAATAATAATAAAAATCGATCATATTATTTTTTCTTCAAGTACAACTTGTTAAATATTAATTTTTTTTGCAAAGACTACTTTTTATCTGCAACTGCATGTAATATATCAAAAAATTTTTTGCAATTTTTGTACACAAGTCAATTAAAATCAAAGAAACTTATATTTCGACTTGCCACTACATTTAAAAAACACCCCTTAAATTGTTGAGATTTTCAATAAACACGTTCATTATAGTAAAGGAATGAAAATTCCGTGTAATATAGTATTAATCATTACAAAATTCTTTTCAAGAAAAAATTATTATTGAGGAAATACAATCCTATATTGTTTACATTACTCTAATTAATGTATTGTGCCTGCTAAATATATTTCTTTTTGATTTCTCAGAATTATCAAGGTATTCCATTAATTGAAGGCAATATTAAGAAGTTGAAGAAGAGATCAAGAGAAGCCACAAGACACAGTTGATAATCACCCATTAGAAGCAAACAGTTGAAGTAAAGCATTACATCAACAGCATCGGTAGGCAACTGTTCTTTTGACATCTTTTTCAATAAAGAAGGGATCTGAAACAAAGCATGAAATAAAATATCACAATTTAAGTGCTTTTCAATTCACACTAAAATATCAAAACTATAAGTTAGGAGGTATATTTTTCTAGTTAAAACAACAGAGTTCTTCTAAGTCTTTGGCTTTATTAAGTTATTAGTCAGCGATGCCTATGCTGAATTAGTTACACTCGTTAGCCTATAGCAAACTTTAAATTTATAACCTTTTTTTCTTTACTGAAGTACTCAAAAATTGTTTAAAATCATATTTAATTCCTTGACTAAAGAGCTTTAATTGGAGCTGTGTTCAATTATATATATATATATTTTTTATGAAAATAGAATCAAAATCTTGTTATTGTCATGTTATTGGCAGAGAAAAACTGAAACCTTGAAGTAAGAAACTGCTAGAAGATTCTTGATCAATAGGTAACTTATTGGTTCATTCATAATTTTGTAAAGTATTGGATTCAAATTTCTATTCTCATATGGAAATGAGCAAAACAACCTCTTTGGTGACTAATGTAAACAAGGCCTTTGATGACTAATGTAAACAAGGCCTTTGATGACTAATGTAAACAAGGCCTTTGTTGACTAATGTAAACAAGCCCTTTGGCGACTAATGTAAACAGGTCCTTTTGTAACTAATGTAATCTCCTGAAAAATATTTCTAGTCATCAGCCAGAAAAAAACCTAAAAATAAAAAATTTTACACAATTAAAAAAAAAGAAAGACTTTTGTTGATTTTAAAACATCAAATAACTAGGAACTGATAACTAGGAAATGGGCGGTATAATTAAACAGGTACAAAAAACTTTTCATAAAATCACACTAAATTTTGAAAAATCAAGAGATTTTCTCTGGCTTCATGAAAAAAAGCAATGAACATATTTTGAATAAAAGTAACTTTACTTAGTGACATTTTTGATATTTTTAATCTTAGTGCTAAAAACATGAATCTCCTTACAAATTTCGGGACTCTAAAGAGAAGTTTTAGACAGAGTGCGTTACTAATGGAGTGACATTTTAAAGGATCCCATCCACAGAACAAGCATCAAATAAATTATTATTGTTGTACAATGAAATACGAAAAATTTTAAAAGGTCCATAGATAGAAATGGGAACTCCGTCTAGAAACATATTATTGTATTTTTATTGTAGTTAACACGGGCTATTTTTATTGTAGTTAACATGGGCTATTTACCTTGAGTAATGAAAGGCAAAATGAATCGCTTTACTTGATTTGGCATTATCGACAAATTGTTTCATAAAAATGAATAACCTAACCATTTTTGAGTTGTAAGAATCCTCAGTAGAATTTGAGTAGAATTGTTGCTCCATTCCCTAAAAAACAGAAACAAACATTCAAATAAGCATTACCCAAATAAAAAAATATATAAGTTGATCACATCAAAGAGCAAGAAAATTCATAAGACATTATCGATTTTGATTTTGTTACTTAGAATAGAACCGAATATAAGGTAATTCGATAACTTCTACGTCAAGGAGTGCTCTCGAAGTATAGTTAATGGATCATTATAAGTATAAAAAAATTTTTCTTATACTTTGCTAAAAAAGATAATATGGACTACTCGTATCTCAGTAATGTTGTTAGGCAGTCAAAAAATCTTTGAACTAAAATTCAGAAGCAATATTCTTTAATCGAAAAATGAAGCTTCTTAAAAAAAAGGTATTTACAAAAGCTAAAACCCTTAAAATTTAAGTGAAATACAACTTATAAAAATATAATTCTGAAAGCGATTGAACGGGAATTAAACAATGATTAATTTATATATATATATATAAAACATTTAAAACTTTTATCTTTATTTAGATAAACAAGGAAATATGTTTCAGAAAATCATTACAAAAATGTCAAAATCTACATTAATAAAAGGTTACTATTTTATTGCTTCTAGTTTTGACAAATATCTATGAATTTCAGGTAAAAATGAGCAAAGTCTATTTAAAGGAGCAACTACTTATGCTCACTACAAACTTACAAGTTGTCTCTATACACACCAATGAAAATTTGAGCAAAGAAATAACCTCAAAAATAAATCTAATATTAAGATCCTGAATATCCAACTGAATAATATCCTGAAGAACCTGTTTTGAAAAGTTGAAACTAAGGTGCGCTTGGCTCAAATTGAGCCTAATGCCTCTGAATAAAAATCGCTTTTAAATTATCAAATGTGGCTTAAAAAAAAAAACATGAGTTTGGTAATAGAAATCTCCAAAATAACAATGATAAAATTAAAATTTATATTAAAATTAAGCTATCAGTTGTAAAATTTATTTAAATATAAATATTTCAATAATTAATTTATAAAAAAATTATTGAAAAAATTATTTGACTGAAATATAATAAATTTTTATTACTATTTAACAGTTAAATTAAAAATTTTTTTATTATTTATTATTAATTTCAAATTCTTTAGATATTTTTACGAGGAATATTCGCAATAAACACCAATTTCAATATGTTGAAAATGTAAATTTATTTCTTATACAAAAATTTTGTCGTGAAGACAAACAAAAATAAGGAAAGCTATGCAGTTTCTTCTTCCAGGTGCACAAATAAATTTCAGGAAGTATAGACAGAAGTATAATATAAAAATCTGGTCAGCATGCTACAAAAAATATTCTTAAAGACATTCTGTTAAAAAATGCTATAAAATTGAAAAGAAGAAAATATTAAAATGGAAAACAAATATACAAGAAGACAAACTAAAGTAAAAATCTCACGTTGGTTACTCAAAGGTGTTGCTACCCAGTGGGTAATACAAACAAATTTTTACATCGCACTGTGTTCTTGGTTACCCAGAAATTGATCCCCAAATATTTTGGTTATAGGATTTTAAAAGTTCCATTTAAAAATATTTTAATCTTAGCTCAAAAACTAAAGTTTTAAAAAACAAAATACAAAGACAGCTTGAATTTTTTAATTTTAAAAAATAACAACATTTTAAAAGAACAGAATTATATGTACATATTAATATTGAAAATGAAAATGGTTCGAAAGCGAATTGAACATGGTTCGAAAGCAAAATGAACATGGTTCGAAAGCAAAATGAACATGGTTCGAAAGCAAAATGAACATGGTTCAAAAGCAAAATGAACATGGTTCAAAAACAAAATGAACATGGTTCAAAAGCAAAATGAACATGGTTCGAAAGCAAAATGAACATGGTTCAAAAGCAAAATGAACATGGTTCGAAAGCAAAATGAACATGGTTCAAAAGCAAAATGAACATGGTTCAAAAGCAAAACGAGCATGGTTTGAAAACAAAATGAACATGGTTCAAAAGCAAAATGAACATGGTTCAAAAGCAAAATGAACATGGTTCAAAAGTGAAACAAACGAGCATGGTTCAAAAGCAAAATGAACATGGTTCAAAAGCGAAACGAGCATGGTTCGAAAGCAAAATGAACATGGTTTAAACGCGAAACAAGCATGGTTCAAAAGCGAAACGAGCATGGTTTGAAAGCAAAATGAACATGGTTCAAAAGCAAAGCGAGCATGGTTCGAAAGCAAAAAAAAAAAGTTTATCAAGGCCATTAAATAAAACATTAATAGCACTTGGTTGTCAGAATATCTAAAACTGCTGTATATAATAAACTTTTTGGTTTTCGATTTGTTGATAAAAATAGGATGATTATCTGATCATTAGTCGTTGATACACATTGCTGTCATTGATAGCAAATTAGTTGCCAGTTGTTGAAACGTTTGGAATTTTTGTTGAAGCAGTTTTTTGAGACTATGTAAGCGATCCCTCATTATTTATTATTAATTTATCTCATTGTCATATTATTAATTCTTATTACAGATTACTTATTAACCAAAAATATTTGTCTAGACAAGTTATCAGTTAATATACAGTAATTTTGTGGAACCACAATAACGTGGATAAAAAAAGATAATTAAAAATTTAGAAGACAGAATACAGATAATAAAGAATGGATAACTATTTAGCAGACATCATTCTGACCTATCTGACGGTATCAATGTTGTTATGAAAGTGTATAATAATCTTGCATCTATATTTTGACACAATCATGGTTTGCTCGTTTAACAAATTTTTCTCTTGTGTCACAATTAAGGTTTTTTCTGAGAGGCAAAGATGACATGATTTAGTATTTGATATACATGCAAAGTATTTTTTACCAAAATTTCAGAAGAAATTGCTGTACCGTTGTTTTCTTTAATTCAATTTTTTTTTGAAAGCTCACTATCTACCTTGTAATTTTTTGCTAGAAATGATCATGCTCTGGACCCAGAAACAGATTATCTTCTAGAATCTTGCAATTATGAAAAAAAATTACAAATTTGATATTAGGGAAAATTCTATTAAAAAATTTTAAATTTAGTGATCTTTTCTTTCTTTCTTATACAGTTTTAAGTACATTTTCCATGCTAGCATGGGTTAGACTGAGTGATACTCATGGTTAGGTGGAAAATGTTCAAAATCAGATTCAGAAAACAAATTGCAGGCTTTCTTTAATGTCTTTAATGTTGAAGATGTAAGAGGAATTAGCCATGGGGTTTCGCTTTTTTTGTTATTCCATTAATTAATTAATTAATTTTTTCCCTAATTTATGTTATTTTTGCATTTTTATTCAAATTTGGTAAAAATTTACCACATTCTGTTATTCTTTATAATAATGCGTACTGGTTAAAACCGACAGCTGAATTAATAGAAACAGAAATACGCTTAATAATTGAGGGTAACCAGTAAGAATTGGTGTAGACATATGGAAATAGATCCTCACATAGAAGCAACAGTTTTTACGAGAAAAAAACCAAATGGGTTTTGAAGTTAAATTTATAATATAGAGGTTAAAGTAAAGAACTGACAAGGAATATATGTTAGTGAAAGAAGAAAGCAAAGATTAAAAAAAAAAAAACAAAAAAAAAAAAAAAAAAAAAAAAAAAAAAAAAAAAAAAAAGAAAAAATTTACAAATCTAATTATGAAAAATTGCAAAATGGTTGAAATTTAAATATGTATGTTGTCAAAATATTAGACTAAAAACAAGAAGATTGAGTAAAAAATACTTAGACTTACAAAGGCATAATTTGATTAAAAAGCAATATCAGACATGTGACCCTTTTTGTTGCATGTCTTTTAAATAAAATCTCAAATTTTGAATATTCCTGTATACCTCTGGTTTGAAGGAACAAACTTTATTCTTAAACTTGCGTATCATGAGAACGGTTATTTCTATTTTTATTTTTTTCACGATGTATGGAACAGCAGCAATTTTTTGGACTTTTTTACAAATGAACAGAAAATGTCGGGAACCAAAAACATAATAAGTCACCTAAGTATAAATATTGTTACAACAAAGAAACCACAACGAAAATAAATCACCTGAATACAAATATTGGTACCACAATAAAAACAACACTAAGAATTGTTAAGGTGATTGTTACCGCAAGAACTTTCTATCCTAGAAGAAAGAAAATATCTGTTAATTTTTCAGTTTTCCCTCACCATTGCCCCTTTTAATATTGCAGAGAAATTTGATGATAATGATGACAACGAAGACAGCGACGACGACGATATGTTTATATACATATATATATATATATATATATATATATATATGCAAACACACATATAC